>VDFB02390942.1:0-57207 GCA_007258455.2 Sequoia sempervirens | reverse complement strand
TGGTATGTCGTACGGGGTTACCTAACCAATCTCTTCGTTGAAGGGTAGGGCCATCTATCATTGATAGATGTGCGAGGGACCACATATGAGTCTGTGGTTGGTGGAAAAGTGCTTGAGTGATGCTTCTCCTCCTCAACAGGTGATAGGAGACCAATGTTTTGAAAGGCAGATTCCTGGACCATCTATATCTTGTGCTAAGAAGCTCGGTGGAGTTGTGTTTGTAATTGTGTACATTCTTGGAATATTATAATTTGTGAAATTATTATATTAGAATGGAATCCTTATTGAATATTGTATGACATATTTGTTCAATATGATATCTATGGTTAAGGAAGATTTGTATAATTACTTGGATTGCAATGACAAATTGGAATTTTTGTTATTTCAATTATGCGTGTAATTTACATTATTGGAAGAAAAATTTCTATTGCTATATTTTGGCATCGTGGTTTGTCACTTAAGGTGAAAACATTGGAAATTTTACTATGAAGAACATTGGGGATGTTGCAAGTTATTTTAAGCTTGAAAATATAAAATAACCAACGAAATAATATTCTATCTATATGTGCATGTAAGTGTGCAATAGGTTACTATAGCTTGAGTGTAATAGGTTACTACGTGTGTGTAACAAGTTGATGCAAGTGGTCTAAAAGCATTCTAATCTTACAAGATTTCCCATAACAATATTATAGGCTTCTTATTTTTTATTCTAAGCACTTTGGGGACCATTACTCTTTTATTTTGGTACAAATGGGGGAAGGAAAATATTTTTAAGCATGAGGAAGCTCTTTGTGGAAAAAAATGGACCATTGGGATCACTATTAACCTCATTATTTTTAGGATTATTGTAGGCCCTAATCAAATGGTGTTTAAGTTAGAAACTATTTGTGAATTCATATTACTCTTCATTTCAAGTCTATATGTAAATATTATCACCATTAGTGATGGAGGTTTATATTTTGTGATGAGTTTTCTACATGTCAACTTTTGTAACATGTTTTTACTAATATTTTAGGTCTGATTTTGTCAAGGATATTTGCTGCGCTAAAATTGTAGCTAATGATTGAATAATTATAATTATCTTTCCTATATCATAGTTGACCAATAATACAAAAAAAGGTTAGAAACTAATTTAAATATTTATAAATATTTTATTATGTTATAAAAAATTTAAAATACCCCAAAATTAAGTTCCTTTTCATTTTTGAATAAGATATTCAAATTCCTTATGAGAAAATGGCTAGAAGTGGTCATTTATAAATAAAAATTGAGAAGGAAAGGCATATTTTGGTAGCCATTCTAGGTAACATCACTTCACCTTCCAAGTCATGTGTAGCCTTTTGTAGGATATTGGTAGAAAAAGCATCCAAATAGACTACATTGGTGATTTTGGTTAATAGGGAGATGATGTTTCAAAAGAAGAGAAAAATAATGTTGTTTCATGGATAACAAATAATTCCCTTTAGAAATTATGTACTTTTGTGAGCGATCATTATTATTCCATTGAACATCAGTAACAACTCACCTTTTAATAGAGGTTGCATATTAAGCTTTTAAGGCTGATGTAATGAGTTATTAGACTACTAAATATATGGATAATAGTAATGTTTTGGAATTCTAGTATTATAATCCCTTCGTTTAAGCTTGAGTCCACCTTCTCTCATTATAGAGGTATTTTTCCTCCATATCTACATAACCGCAATAGGAGTTGTAGGCCATGCACATTTTTTTGTATTAGTAATAGGTTAAGAAAATTTTACATTCAATTTATGTTAGATATCAACCCATCAAGTTACAAAACGACCAAAAAGATATACTATAGTGAATTTTTTTTACATTAGAGATTAAATATGAGGATTTGTGGATAGTGAGTATACTAAGTACTATATCTTATAAACAAAATTAATATCTATCTGCATCAGGGTTGGGTTTGCTGGTTGGCAACATTGTTGTTGGCCACTTCTTCCCTGTTAGCCCCACCACTATTCTCACCATTCACTTCTCTGGTTCGGTAATTGAAAAGGCATCACTCTCCTATTGAGCATGGTGACAGGGTCCCCTATGTCTCACTTGCCTTCCCCTGTTGCTCCATTGTTGAAAGCCCTTTGAAATTCATTGAATGCCCTCAAAAAGATATATGTTTCTTTATTGTTGAGTCTACAAACATGACCACACCTTACATCATCTCTGTTGATTCCAATAGAGCCCTACCTACATAGATTCAAAAACTTGGGAAGGGATACTTCAATGTGGAGAGATACATGTAATGTAACAGTGAGAAAGGTGAGTCTCTTTGATGACTCAATAAGCACCCTCTTGCAACCCTTAAATTTATCATCATTTCTTTCTTTCCAAATGTGCCACATGATTTCAATAAACAATCAATTCCAAAAAATAGTACATTACTTACTCATTTTGTTATCATACATCAACACATTTTTCTAATTGACTCTATCATTATCCCAGATATTCAAATTATAACAAAACTTTTTCCAGATTTCTCTAGCATAGAAACAATCAAACAAGATGTGCACAATAGATTTTGGGGTGCAATAGATGCTACAAATATCTATGCCATTCATGTTAGATTTAAAAGGAATTCTTTGAAGTAAAATAAGCCATTTAAAACATGCCTTTTTAGGCTCAACAGTGCTATGCCAAATATCATTAAAAACCTTTTGCCAATTTTTATCATTTAATGAAATACCTCAACATTGATTTAAATGTTCAAAAATAACATTGTTACATACCATATATCCTTGTAGATTATTTTAGCTTTGAGGTCAATAAGAGCTCCCCCTTCCTTCCAAACAAGGTGATTGGCCAAATCCAACACCTTGTCTATGTTTGAAGGAAATTTGACCTCTTTGCATGCCTTCAACATGGTGGAGTGGGTCCTTACATTGGAAGTGGGGAGATCAAATTCACCCTTCAAAGCATCCCAATTTTTAACATTACCACCATCTAAGATATCACTGAAGACCTTAATCCCTTTTTGGCTCCACTTTTTTTGCAGAGCAACCCTGTAGAAGAGCTAGGGGTTTGCCATTATCCTGCAGGTTCCAGTAGATTGAGCTATAGGTTTGGAAAAGAGAGTTGCTAAGGGTTATGCTAGCATATTTAAACTGGTCATTGTGTTTGGTTAGCTCCCAAGCCTTCCACAAGCTTTTCAAAACCAGAGACCCAATAGGGGTCATGGGGTCCTTATTAATGAGAATGTCACTTAGGGGTAGCAACTTCCATGTCTTAGCCTGCTTAGGTATAAAAACTTGGATATTGTTCCAAACTAACACTTTCCAAGGCTCATCTCCAGTGAACACTTTCACTATCCATTTTGAGGCTAGTGCAATTCCTTGTAGTTTCAGGTCTTGTAAGCCTATCCCTCCATGCATTTTATCTAAGTAGCACCACTCCCACTTAACCAAATGTTTCTTCTTGTTCCCTTTACCATCTGACCAGAGAAAGCCCCTTATTTTTTGGATTTCATTAATTTGATAGCTGCAGAAAAACCAAACAGATGCAAAATAGATACTATAGGATGACAAAACCTTTTGACACACCTACAACCTTCCTGCCAATGAAAGGTACTGTTTGTTCCATTTTTCCAGTTTCTTTTCAATCTTGGTATTGATCTAGTTCCACATTTCCTTAAGATTAGGGCTTATAGCAAAGGGTATTCCTAATTATCTCACTTGTATATTGGGGCCACCCCACTAAAATTCATAATCTTTTACCCAATCTGGTGGGGAATCCTCTCATGCCAAAACAATGGATTTAGAATTGGATACTTTTGATCCAGAAGCTTGGCAGAACAACTCCAGCTTCCTCATCAGTGAGTTCATGTTTTTTTTTCCAGTTCAATGAAGAGAGAGGTGTCATCAAAAATTGCACGTTGATCGGTTCATTATTATTTGGGAGCTTAATGCCTTTAATTCTTAGTGAGAGTGTGTGGTCTCTTAACATGTAATATAGTGCATTTGAAGCAATCACAAAAAGGGCTAGTGCCTAGGGGCATCCTTGTCGAATGGACCTCTCCAGCTTCACCTCTTCAAAGAGTGACCCATTCACATCACTTGGGAAGATGCATCCTTTAGGAGAGTATCCACCATTTTACAAAATCCAATGGGGAAGCCAAAAGCCTTGAGGATTAATCTTAAGAACTGCCACTCCACCCTGTCATATAGGACATGTACATTTTAAGATAGTATATAGTATTATTATAACCCTATTGAGGCAATGTATCTTATATGAATGTGGGTTAGTGGCATGAAGAGCATATACCATTCTTTCTTAATTTTTTTATTTTATTTTATTTTCTAGAGTATCCTCGTGTTGCTTATGTTTGTGTGTGTGATACAAGTTTGTTTTCCTATATTGAGACTTTTTCAAATTTTTTCTTTAATTACATTTGTTATAGACAACTACATACAAAGTTAGTTGATATAATTTAAATTTAAATCCATATGTGACATACCATTTGAAGTGCATAATATCTATTTCAAGTTTATGGATCAAGTGGTATCAAATTTTTTCCTACTCTAAGAATAGAGGGAAGTGGTGCTAACTAGGATCTTACAAAGTGCTTGAGATTGTTAATATTCAATGGTGTGCAACGTTTTTCTAATTTAAATTACAAGATGTAGGGTAGATAACAAGAATTATATAATGAAGTTCAATTTTTTAGAGCCATGAACCAAAAGTGGGAGGGAGAGCTATGGACTAGGGCTAATTCCACTTGAGTGAGAGATAGATCTAAAGTTGGAGGACTAATGCAAATATTTGAGGTTTATTTAAGATGAAATTCTCTTGTGTTAAAAATGTCTAACACTCAAGCCTCAACACCCAAGGGTTGCTACACAATAAAGATATATGTGCTTAATATTAAAACCAAAGCCTTGCCAATTATATAGTAGCATGAAACATATTCAAAATATAGTCTCAATAGAATATATTTTGGTCATAATGGATTAGATATATGGGGGTATTAAAAAAATAACTTTGACTCAAGTAAGTGCAAGAAGTTGGGTCCCCTTTTTGGCCAAAAAGTGGAAGTGTTTGTCTTGAAAATCAAAATTTTCATAGCTAGACTAAAAGTTTGAAGCACTTACACATACAAAATTAAAAAATTTCTAGTAATATTACATGTATTTTGAGTCTAGTTTTCAAATATGTAATTTATTCTAATACCTAGATGATACGAATTAATTTTGTATAGGCTTGTATAGAAAACATTTTTTAAGGACCATAACATGCATGTGTACAACCAACATAATTTGAACTAAAATAAGATTATTTTTTATAAATTCCTTTTGGGGAAATATGTGTATTATTGAAAATTGATGAAGATATTTCTAATAATTTTTTTTCAATTTTTTTTTAATTAATTGTTTATTGGCCCTAATTGTTGTTTTTGAAAACCCCTTGTGTATGACCAATATAATTTGAGCTAAACTAATCATAAAACAATTTTTTTATTGTATACAAAATGATGTCTAGATTGATGTCATAATTTTAAAAAAATTAAAAATTAAAAATATACTAAAACCTGACATTTTGTTTATGGCTTCCTAACTAGAATAATAATAGAAAAAAATGAACAAAAATATTTAAAAACTACACATCATCATCATAATAATTTCTCAATTTTATACCCGGAAAAAAAGTTTATCAGCCATATTGGGGTAAACAAAAAAAATAGAGTGCTAAAACAAGCTAGTAGGTTTCCAAAAAATATTGAACGTGTAACCACTCCTAAATGGGTACACTACATAATGGGTACCCATTCCTATCGAGTTTGTTGTATCTTGACACTTCCACTAAAAGTGGACCCAACTTCTTGATTTTACCCATTATTATGGTTGACAACTTTACATTTCCATTTTATTAACAAAGTTAAGGGTTTTGAGAAGAAAATATCTAATTTCAAATATAATTTTAAAAAATAATTTAATTTATTTATTTCTTATAATTTTTCATAAATAATTAAAAAAATTAAAATAGTATACTTCCTTGTCTTTTTAATAGATTAATTCTCAAATTTATTGTAAAAAAATTATATGAGCCAAAGCTAAACATCATTCTCTACACATTGAAACAAAGGTTTCATGTTAGTATTATATTAGGTCAAGCCAAGGTTGTCATACATGAGGAGTTTCATATTTATACTTTTATCCTACTAAAAAATTAATTAAAAATAATTTATAAATAATAATTAAAAAAATTAATGCTACATCTCAATATCGATTGTATTTATCTACAAAGGATTTTGAAAGTACACGCCTTCAAGCCAGTTTTAGAAGGCTGTTCCTTACACATGCATGCTTTTGCCCAACAAAGCTAAAGCAAAAATATCATTTACATATTTTATTTTGAAATCCAAATCTTTATCATATATCTAGGAGTAAAATAAAATAATGTGCGTTGTGTTCTCTTGCATTTTCATTACTGCGCTTCAGTCCTCAATTTAAATGGACTTAATTAAGCCTCTAATTGCCTAAATTTTTAATTTACAAGCGTAATTAACTACAATTTCCAAAGGGGGAAGTGTGATTTAATTAATGTATTTATCATTATTAACACCCCAAAATGTAATGGGTCTTGGAATTAGCTAGTAGGGACCCATTCGCCTTTAGTTGCTTAATTCAAAATTTTAACATGTTTTTGGCAGTCTTTTTATGATTGAAAATTCAATTTCAAATGTCGGCTTATAATGTTTAATTTTCGGGAAATTAGAAAATTACCTATAAAAGCAAGGTCTTTTTATCAAATTCAAATCCTAAAAGCATCCAAAATTTTCAAGAGATCAATTTCAAGAGCTAAGATTATTGTCAAAGGTGTTCAAGAGAAGATTTATTAGTCATTTGTTGCAGCATTCAAGATCTCAAGCATCATTCATGCATGTTTTTGGAGCTAACATTGTGATATAGGTTTTGAGCATTAAAGTCAAGATTCAAGCATCAAGATCAACATCCAATCAAGCCACTTCATGCAAGATCAAGACCTTGGAGAGATGTGTTAAGTTTCAGTTCTTCAAGGGTTTCAATCAAGGGTTTGGTGAGTTGCAACATGGCAAGTGTTCATTCATCATTCCTTTCATGCTTCATTATTTCATTTCAAGGTTTAATTACCAAAATGGGGTTTGACCAAGACAAACCCCCATTCACCAAAAAAAAACATTTTTTCCCTCTCATGTGTGTTGCAAATCTTAGGTTGAAGAAGGATTGAAGATCTATCAAAAGAGAAAAAATTCAAAATTTGTCAAAGTTGCAAAGTTGTTGTCAAGCCATAGAAACTCACTTTCAAGATTTAATTATGAATTTCCAACCATGAAACCTAGAGGAATCAAGAGTGCAAACCAAGAGCAAAGGACTATAAAAACAAATTTCAAACCCCTGTAGCAAGACCCATTCTCCCTAGTGCAAATTTGTCCGAGGGGGACAATCAACACAACCTTTTTGTGATAGGTGCATAAAATCAAATCCTTCTTAGATTTGTTGAAACTTTCTGAATACTGTCAGATTAAAGTTTAATTTAGATGTTTCATGTGTTATATTGCATAATTCCATTCATTTGTTATTTTTCATTCATCTCCCAAAAGTGCATTTCAGTTTGATTTACCCCGTCCTAAACTATCATAAGGAAAACAACAAGATTTCCATCAAGGTTGACTCACCTAACTTGGGTTGAACGTCAATCTTTCCCTAAGGGATCTCTTTTTCCTAACAAAATAAGGAAGGAAAGTGTAGGTTCATATCCCCATTCAAAATCCATCACCCACATTTTCCTTCATTTCATTTTGGTGAACACAACATTGTACATCAATTTTTTTGAAATTGGAGTATATTCAAACCCTAGATCTAGGATTTTCTTTAGTTTGCACTACATTGCATTTGTTAGCATTTCATTTAGGGTTGTTAAAATTGCATTAGTTTTCATCTCATGTAGGGTTTTAGGTTTGCATTTTGCATCTTATAAAATTTGAAAAATTCAAAAATTTGCATGCATATTACATTAATTTTGCAAAGTACTTGCATATTAGTGTATGTTCAATCATTCACATTCACAAATAGGATCAAAATTGGATTTCAAAAAGTGTCATATTGTTCATCATTTGTCATTCATTGCACTTGCATTTAGACATCAAAATTTGGGAAAATCAGTCACTGAAACTACAATTTATAATCTGAAATAGGAAACCCTAACATTGAACATTAGAATCAGATTTAAATTTTTGCAATCCATGTGCTAGGATCCATTCGCTCTAGGGAATATCTGTTCCTGTACAGGTGCTTTTTTAAAATTTTGGGCAATGATTTTTGTCTGTTTTCTTCATTCTGATCTGTTGTTAAATTTGGGTTTTAGTTTCAGAAATTAGAAAAATCTACCATTATTTGCATTAAGTTCAATTGGTCAAATTGAGTGCATTATTTGAAATCAAAATTGGCATTAAAAACATATTGTTTCCAATATCTTACATTCAAAAATCAAAAAATCTTTATATATCATATCTGAGACTTTGCATAAAAATTCATCATGTGGAAATGTGTATGGGTAATATATGTAAAACCTTAAGATATTTGGTATATGTTTCAAGTTGTGTGTTTGGTGAGGACCCTAATGCAATTGAGACTATTAATGAACCTTCACCTCCTAATGAATGTCTCCGTGAAGTGGAAATCTTAGGTCAAGATGAAGATAGCATGCAACAATACATACAAGACTCTTACACAACCTTGAGAACAATGCATCCTTTTATCCATCCATGCAAACACCACCTATAATCCCATCACTTGATATTTTCAATCTCTTACATCCTAAAATGGAAGCAAAAAGTAAGCCTCGACCATCAATCATTAATGAAATTCTTAACAAGGACAATAATGATACGCTTCTATCTTATGTTCATCGAGTTATTGATACACCCATTAACTTAGAAGAGAGTTATGGTCAAGGCTTTAAGATCTTAAGCAAACAAGGACGTGACATAGCAAATGAATGTGAAATTCACAAACTGTTAGAGAAAATACCATCTGAGAATACCAAGGGGTTAGGATATCAAGATATTCCCCCCCTTGCACATCTCCCAAGGGAAAAAGTGTTCTCTTTCACAAGATCATATCAAGAGACCAATTAATACCTCACAAGGATGATAGGACCACCATAGATCCTCCTACCCCACCCCCACCTCAACAAGTTTTCCAAAAAAGAAGTCTAAGCTCTATAAAATCAAGGAATTTCCATTCTTACTACAACAAAAACCAAACTAAAAATGGAACAACTCCTCTAGGATTGATTTACTTGCCACCCATCAAAGAAAACAAAAAAGGAAAGAGTACAAAAATGAACTACTGTGAATTTCATAGAACTCTTGGGCTTCTTATTGATTAGTGTCGTCTTTTACAACTATTGATCCATGAAAATGATGTAGTGATGTAATTAATTTAAATGCATGCACTTTGCTCCTTTCCATGTGACAGTTGTAAGATCACGGTATACTCACTATTGCATGTTTTATATTTATTGCATATCATGTTCTATATTGCAAGAAGCACATTCTCATCACCCACCTCAACTCATCCTTGTCCTGCACTTAGTGGGGGCAAGGAGTTAGATAGCCTTGTCCTAGTTTGACACTTGTCATTGTCCCTTTGGCTAGTTATTTGCCTTTTACATATGATGAACAAGATTGGGATGCAAATGACCTACTATAGGTTGAATCGCATGTGCCATACTAGTCTTCTCTTTGTGTTCTTTGTGATTGCATTTGTGCAATGTGATCCCCCATGTTGTGCTATTTGGCATGTCTTTATATGTTTGTGAGCCTACTTTGGATGACCCTTGTCACTTCGTTGGTGCAAGGATACAAAGAAAATAAATCTATTGTGATATTCTTCTATTTGTCATAACCATTTATCTTTTGTCTTGTGTTTTCCTTTTGGGGATGATGCAAGGCGTCAAGACATTTAGGTCTCTTCCATGTTGACCCAAAAGCTTCTTTGTGTTTTCTCTCTATGTGTCATTCTTCCTTTGTGCTTGTTGTTCCTTGAGTCATTTGGGGAATGATGATGGTTCCAAGCTCGATTATATCATTGCAGCAATGACAAACGCTAACCCTAGATCCATGGATCCCTTATGTGTTATCTTAAGATTGAATATGGGGGCAACCCTCCTTTCGTGATGTAGCTCTACTTGAAAACATATGTTTTACATAGGGATTTTTGAATAAAGCTCTCATGTATTGGTATTTATCATATTGCACTTTAAACTAATTGCCCATAGCATGGTATTTAGCAATTTCTTTAAAGTGGGGGCATACGCATCCTCGTTCATTGTTTTCTTCAAAGTGGTCTTTTTACTTGACATGATGTGTCTTCTTGGTGGTGTCATTGGGTTGGATGTCCTTCAAGATTGCAACCTTTCTAAACATATGCCATTCCTCTTAGTGGTGATGCTACAAATTGCATCCCCTAAGTTATGAATCTTTTATCCTCGATTAGTCCTCTCTTGGAGACATTAGGCATGATGTTCCCTAAGGTGAGAACTTTCACGAACTAAGCAAAACCATTTTAAATATCCTATTGCATGTATCAAGGCCACCAAACATAACATGACTTGCTTGCCAGTGGAGCCTTTATGTTTTTTCATAGTCACCAAGCATAACAAAATTTGCTTGCCAGTGGAGCCTTTTTCATGAGTTCCTAGCATAACATAGCTTGCTAGCCTTGTGAAAATTTCTATGGTGGCTTATCAAATTTATCAAGAGGTATAAATTTGGTATGGTTAGTACAATGGGAGTCTATACCTGGCACGACCTTCCCATTAGCCACTTTTTGGGGTTCACCTAGTAGACAACAAATTTCACTAGCCCATGTTAGTACATTTTGTTTGCATAGTGAACAACGAGTTTCCACTTGTAAACGTTTTTGGACAAACAACTCAAAATTGATCCATATCGATTGGAAAAACAACCGAGACTCGATCCACCCCTATTTCTCTTCTCATTAATTTTGACATTGTATGCTTGTGTATCTTGTCTTGCTGCTGCATATTTAACATTGAAGGTATGTGTCTCTTTGTGCCTTTGTTGGTTTTTCGTAAGATCTTCGATCTTGGGGGCTTGATCATCCTCCTTGACCTTTGTTGTCTTATTTTTACAACAGTTGTACAATTAGACCTCTCTTGACACTTGTTTGATGTAACACTAGAAAATTGATGTTCATTTAGCCATATAATTTACCAAGCTTAATACATTCCAAGTATGGTAAAAACAAAGATGCATAAGTCATAATCTTTCCATATATGCTAAAAAGTTAAATTCAGAATCAATCTCAATCCATGTATGCAAAATAAATAAATTTAATTAACAACAAGGATCATTGCATGGTTACATATATGAATGCCATTAGCATATCAACGAATTTCCATAGATTCCCTCAAGTTTTCAATTACATTACTAACTTTCAATCAGTACATCTATTTCAATGTTACATCAAATCTTTCTTTCCAATACATCTATTTCAATGTTACAATATTGAATTACAAATGAAATTACATTTGCAAGTGGCTTTTCAAGCCATTTCAATTAATACATGAATACATTTATAGCACATAAATCTCTGGACCTCAACTGTTGTGACACCACTAGTCTTCTTGCAAGCTGGGGACAAGAGTGTGATTAAGGTGCCTTTTCAGCCCAACCACAAAGTACAATACTTCCCCGGGTTTCTTCCTAGCTCGAAGAAATCCCCAGCCCTGCACGAGGAGCCTAGCAACCTGAAACAACACAGGAGGGAACTCTCGATGCAAGCCTGATGCCTATATGCATTCCTAACATGAGAATCACATATTTCTTGCAAATAGGAGGTGGCAGAGACCTATATTCATTTAGTTCTAGGCTTTTAATTCCATCTATTTCAATGGTGCAAGTGCTTGCCCAAGCATAAATAAAATAAATGATAGTTTTAGAAAAGGTAAAACTACCGTCTCTGTGGTTCCACCTTCGACATCCTGTCCCGAAAGTTTCTCAAAATACAGTAAAAAAATGCATTTTTCCTCTAATTTCACATTTGATTTTTACACATTTCTAATTTCAAAGAAATTTCATCATTTTCCAAGGTTTTCACAAAGTTTGTCAAAATAGTTTTCATGCATGCATTCAGTAAATAAAGTTTTCTTGTACAATTTCAAGTGAGTTCACAATGCAAAATAAATTTAGTTCCAATTCTATTTTCTAAATTAGCTTTGGACACAGTAAATAATTTTAAATAGTCTCAGCAAAAAGAAAAAAAAAACCACTCTTTTTAGAAAATTCTCTAATTTTGAATGTGTTTTCAATAACCTACATTTGTTATAAAGTTTCATATTCAACTTTAAACATAGTCTTATGTGTGTTCACTAAGTTCAGATATGTTATAAGATGTTTCACACAATGCACTGGTATTCAACAATATAGATAGTTTGAGAAAAAGATGAACAAAGTAGATAACCAGATTTTTTTTCAAAAACAAGTTTGCTATTAAACACAGAGTCATTTTTGTGAATTTAATCAGCTACTTTTCCAAGATTTGACTTTTATATTTTAAAGTTCACTGTACAGATCTGTATATATATTTATTAAATAATCACATACACATAAATACATGGTAAACTTATGGCTGAATGTATATATAATATGTTGTGTTTCAGTTTAGTACCAATGGCAGAAAATAGTGTTTCCTATAGACAACAATGATATTTATGCCATGTATATATATATAAATCCATATGTATATTTATATATATATCTGTGTGTATATAACTATAAATATATATTTATATATAAATGTGTATTCATCCCTATATATTTTCTGTGTAAATCTACTAAAAGAGAGTAATGTTTTCTGTGGAAAAATAACAGAGTTTACAAAAGCCAAAATTTGTTTGTGAGTATATATGCATATATGAATGTGTATATATATATATATATATTTCTATATATATATGTACATATATGTATACATATATATATATATATATGTATATATACATCAATATATATATACATATATATACATATATACATATATATATAAAACTTTATATACAATGTTACATTGCTATGCACAGAAAGAAACGATTTTATGGTTCACAGTTTTGAAAACTATAAAGTATTTGTTAGTTCGCAGTTGTATACAGTGTGAGGCCAATGCCTCCCCATAGGGGAAGGCACTAGATGTGAGGAGATAGTGCCTCCTCCACAGGTGTTTCCCTCTCACAGCGCCGCCCTCCTCTATGGACGGGGCTGGGGGTGTAATCTCCAATCAATAAATTACAGTTCAAACAAATATCGATGCTAGATTTAGAATGGATACAAGTGCTGCGAATTTTGACTTTGACACAAGATATTGATAGTATATATATATATATGTATATTTATTTACATAACCATAGTATAAAGATTGAAAAGCAGACTCATGAACTACAATGAATAAATAAGAGAAAGATAATCCCCAATCTGAAAGGAGTATAATTGTGCAAATTCTTTCAATGCACTCAAAGAATGAAATATTTTCTCAGACTTTTACAGATTTACATACAATTCAAATTGGCATTCAAATTCTTCAGAAGTATCTTCATATTTCAACAAGATTTGAGAAAAAGAATGGAAAACCTGGAGATTACACTTCCAGCTGAAAATGCTTTTCAAACAACTTCTTTCCTTTGCCCTTGTTCAATCTGGTTTTCTTGAGCAATCTTCCTCTCTTTCCTTCTTTCCAGCTGCTTCTCCAGCTCTTTATTTTCCTACTATCCTCAAAGGAACCATTCTCAACTCACTATTTTAAAGATTCAACATCTTCTTGGCAGCCATTAAAGCAAAGATTGCAAAGCTTATTTTCAAGAAAGTTTTTCCAAGAACCGATACCTTCTCGGGAACTCACTTCCCTTTTTAAAACTGTTTTTTTTTTCCATTTACAATTTCCTACCCTAATCTTGAAATGTATTTTAAAATTAATAATAATTTTTAGTTTAATTGCATGTAAATCCCATTTCAAAAATATTTATTCAACAATAAAAATAAATATCTTATAACTTAATGTTTAACTAATAAACTCAAAGTTTAACACAAAATAAAAGAAGAGTAGCATGCATAAGCATAATATAAATTTAATTCTTTATTTTATCATACTTTCATTTCATCATTCATTTAATTTACTATTTATTATTTAATTTGCAAATAATTTTAAAACAAAAACACCAAAATTGACATTCCTAAATGCAATCTATATGATACTAAGTGCGTGTGTGTAATCGAGAGGTCTTCCTGCTTTGTCCTGTCAAGAAGCTAATCACCTCCCCTTAATCACACCCTTGGTCTTCGACTTCCTGCAACTCAAGTGCACTCAGGCACACAACAATAATTGAATTAGTATCATATTAAAATATAAATAAAGCATTGCATTACATTAATTAAAATGCTTCTACTCTATTTTGCTTCATTTTCAAGATAAAACACATTCAATAATTTTCAACTTTTCATAATTTAAATAAACACTTTCATTTATCTCCATGCCAAAACATCATCATATTAATCATTACTCTACCAGGCACAACAAAACATGTAACAAATCCACACAAAGCCAAAAGTAACCTGCATCAGGATTGAGACGTGACATTTGACTACTTTAGTGTGAGTTTGAGTGTAGGGCTCATCATTTCACTAATGTGGGGACTGAATGGAGTGTTGGAAAATGTACTCCTTTACATTTTCACACTATGTTTGGGTCCCTTAATTAAATAGACTTAATTAAGCCTCTAATTGGCCCTATTTTGCATTTACAAGCCTAATTAATTGCAATTTTTGAAAGATGAATCATGATTTAATTAATGCAATTATCATTTTTAACACCCCAAAATGAATAGGTCCTGGCAATTTAGGTTAGGACCCATTCACACTTGGGAAAATGGGTCCTCTTTAGTTGCTTAATTCAAAATTTTAACATGATTTTGGCAGCCTTTTTATGATCCCAAATTTAATTTCAAATGTTAGCTTGTAATGTTTAATTTTTGAGAAATTAGAAAATTACCTATAAAACCAAGGATTTTTTTATCAAATTCAAATCCTAGAACCATCCAAAATTTTCAAGAGATCAATTTCAAGAGCTAAGATTATTGTCAAAGGTGTTCAAGAGCAGATTTATCAGTCATCTGTTGCAACATTCAATATCTCAAGCATCTTGTCAAAGTTATCATCATTCATGCATGTTTTTGGAGCTAACATTGTGATGTAGGTTTCAAGCATTCAAGTCAAGATTCAAGTATCAAGATCAACATCCAATCAAGCCACTTCATGCAAGATCAAGACCTTGGACAAATGTGCTAAGTTTCATTCCTTCAAGGGTTTTGGTGAGTTGCAACATAGCAAGTGTTCATTCATCATTCCTTTCATACCTCATTATTTCATTTCAAGGTTTTATTACCAAAATGGGGTTTGACCAAGGCAAATCCCCATGCACCAAAAACACACAATTTTTCCCTCTCATGTGTGTTGCAAATCTTAGGTTGAAGAAGCATTGAAGATCTATTAAAAGATAAAAATTACAAAAGTTGTCAAAGTTGCAAAGTTGTCAACACTGTCGTTAAGCCACAAAAATTCACTTTCAAAATGTATTTCCAAATTTCTGATTGTGAAACTTGGAGGAATGAGGAGTGCATACCAAGGAGCAAAGGACTATAAAAGTAGATTTCAAACCCCTGTAGCAAGACCCATTTTCCTTAGGGCCAATTTTTCCTAAGAGGACACTCAACACATCCTTTTTGTGATAGGTGCATAAAATCAATTCCTTCTCAAATATGTTGAAACTTTCTATATTATGTCAGATTAAGGTTTAATTTAGATGTTTCATGTGTTACATTGCATAATTGCATTCATTTGGTATTTTTCATTCATCTCCCAAAAGTGCATTTCAGGCTAATTTACCCTCATCCTAAGTCATAAGGAAAACATCAAGACCTCCATCAAGGTTGACTCACCTAAGGGTTGAAAGTCAATCTTTCCGTAAGGGATCTCTTTTTCCTAATGAAATAAGGAAGATAGGTGCATCACACCCCTTTCATATTGTTGAAACCATTATCCCCTTCATTTCAAATACTTATTTGAAAACTAGAAACTAAACCTTACATTTTATAATTTTATCCCTATTAATATTCTATCTAAAAGTGCGTCATACTTTTAGCCCAAGTATAGCTAACTCTAAGTTTTAGGCATTTTTTTTACTTTTTGGTCAGTTTTGACACTTGTTACCTTGTACTCACTTTTGAACTAGAGTGAGTGCTAGAATTATATTCATTAAATAGGTGTTAAAATTACAATAATTTGTTGGGTTTGTATTTTAAGCTATCTGTGTATAGTGATTGAACTCAATTTAGGGAGAGTTGCATACTAAGTTAACAAGAACTGCATAATAACCCTTTTCTACTTCATTTTAGAGGGAGTTGAGGTTTCATTAACTGAGAAAAACATGCTAATACCAAATTATTTTGCGGTCTTATTCCCATTGTGGTTTTAGTTCATCTTGAAAGGAGAACAAAGCATATGGATATTTCATGCACATGGGAGTTTTTAGTTCATCAAAGAGTTGTTGCATGTGAAGTTGCAATTGAATCCTTCATAGAGAGAGATGTTGCATGTGTAGAAAAATTCAATTGTTATTTTAGTGAGGCTCATTGATACCATTATGGCACACTACATTGATAATCAATATTTGGAGATAAGACTCTCAATTTGGATAGAGATATATGAGAGTTGTGACTTCTTCCTTTTGGTTTTGAAGCTTTTGGAGACCAAAAGCCCACTAGTTAGAGAGGCGTGAACCAAAAATTGTTGATAAATTCATATTAATAATGTTTTATATTTAAGAACAAGCCACGTTTCAACTTGTAGGCTACTTGATATAGTGATACATGTGTACATAGGCAAATACAATATACTAGTACACATCAACCATAGTTTGTAGGAAGTTACTACATGTGATCTATGGGTTGATAAAAGAATTATCTAAAGTATCAAGGTCACTTACAATATAATTACTATAGGCTTCTTATTTTTGGTCCTAAGAACTTTGGTGACCATTATTATTCCATTTTGAGTAAAAATGTGGAAAAGATAATTTTTCTAAGAATGAGAAAGCTTCAAATAAGAGGTTGGACCATTGGGGTTGCCATGAGCCACAATGATTGTAGGAATTTTACATACCCTAAAAAATACATCAAATAATATCCAAATTAAAAATGTTTTATAGATTTTGTTAGGATTAAGATAACATTTACCTTGCATCCTATGTACATTACAGATGTGTCTTCAACTCAATGTTACCCGATTTTCACCTACAGGCTCAATCAGACAGGATAAATTATGTTTTAGATGGACAAGAAGGCCAAAAGGGACATTTATCCTTAGGGGTTGGATCATGCATCTAAGGATATTTCACAAGGAGGTCTATTGGAAGGCATCCCTCAATCAGTTTTGGTGGAAAAACTCATTAGAGAAGAAGTCGGCAAGACCTTCGAGTTGTCTCGCCGACTAGTAGGGGTTCTATTCATTATGTCTTAGTCGGCCAGACATTTTAATCGCCGTGAGTATTTGTGTATCTCTCCACTTGGAAGGAAGTCATGCCGACTGTTGTTCACAAGGCTAGCATCGCCAAAAGAATTTGGGTTCGGGGTGAAGTCTTCCCTACTAACAAAGGTCTCAGCGAAATGAGGTGTCAATAGAGAGAAGAGGTGGGCCTCGCCATAACGTCTTGGTGACTGGATTATGTCTCACCGAAAGGATGGTGCCTTCGGTATAAGATGATGAACTCGGGGAGATGTCCTGCTGATAACACAGGTCTCGGCGAAATGAAATGATCTCGGCAGGAGGTCTCACCTACAACGTGTACTCTCCCCGAAATGAAGGACACTCTCGGAAAAAGTGGGGGCTCTCGCTGTGATGTCTCGGCGACTAGCAAGGGTCATGTCGATAGTGGTTCACCGGGGAGCATTCGACACAAGGTTATGCCTTCAGCGAAAGGTCTCGCCGACTAGGCAGTGTCTTCCCGACTTATATGGGCTCTCGCCAAGGCAGGAGGTAATTAGCCAAGAGGTCTCACCGATAATGAAAGGTCTTGCTGACATAGATGACATCAGTGTAACGTCTGGCCGAATGAGCGAAGTCTTTTCGACAATAGGGGGGCCTTCGGTATATAATTTGAATTTGTTGAGAGGTCTCACCGACACCCGGATGTCTCGCCGACAGGTGATGGTCTCCCCAAAAGAGGTCCAAGCTCGCCAAAGAGATAAAGCCTTTGACATGAGGTCTTCTCGACTTTCCAGTGTCTCACTGAAAGAGTGGAGCTCTCGGCATAATATTAAGCTCAAGGAGATGTCTCAGTGATGGAGTAGGGTCTAGCCGAAGTGGAATGGCTTCGGTATAATGTTGTGACTTCGAAAAGAAGTCTTTCTGACTGATGGGAGTCATGCTGAAATGAATGAGCTTAGGGTGATTAGTTTGTGTTCGGCATAAGGTTTGGCCGACAAGGAGAAGTCTCGGTGACAAGATGGGAGTTCGGCGTGAAGTCTTCCCGACCCCCTAGGGTCTTGCTGACAGATAAAGAAATGAGCTCGCCAAAGGATATTGCCTTCAGCAAAAGGTCTTCTCGATAGCGATGGTCTCAGTGACATCTTGTACAACGGTATAACCTACGAGGATCAGTATGACCTCCTGTTGACTAAAGGAGCTCTTGCCGAATGCGGATGACTAGGCATGAGATGGCGACATCGATATGACTCCTGAGGGCTTGCCGTGATGTCTTGCCGACCCGATAGGGTCTTACCGAAATGAAAGTGAGCTCGGGGGAAGGAAAGGAGCTCGCTTTGACCTCCTGCCGACTGATCGTGGTCTCGCCGAAGGTTTATGCCTTCGGTGTGACATCAATAAACTCTTGCCGATATGGTTCACAAGGTTGAGATCGGGGAGACTCCGAGAGGAAGTTTTATGTTCGGTAGGATGTCTTGCCAACAGGATAGGGTCTTTCCGATGGCTTCATGGATGTCGATATGACTTTTGAACTCGCTATGTCATCTTGCCGATCGTCATGTGTTATGTCGATAGCTGCAGAGGGGGCGTAATCGCATCGGCGAGACACTTCTAATGTCTCACTGAGATGCGATTCTAATGAAGAGATTTTGACCACCCGAAGTAGCTTGTGTGGCATCTGTTCGACCAATCAAGGGGAGCTATAGGCAGACTGTTGGCAGTTTGACTGGTGCCAAGAGGATCAACAGAGTGAAAGCGACGTGGATCGACTCTGAGCTCAAAAGCATTCAAAGTAGCTTGACAGGGAGGTTAGAAGATAGACACGAGACCAGAAGTTAATGCAGGCATTGTAAAAGATCAATGAGGCCATTCTTGGAGAAATTCTTCACCGACATGGACAACAGGGACGCCCGTTTGATGCAGCATTAACTTCATTAAAAGATCTAGGGGCAGATCTTTTCCAGAGGCTGATTTTTTGTAAGCCCTAGGGGGCCAACATCTTTTATATATATAAGGAATTATTGCCTCTTTGTAAAGGGGTTCAGATTATGCATTCTGGAGAGATAGTGATTTTTCCTAAGATCCTTTCTCAACTGATGTAGATTTTGTAACTCATTTGGAGTTTTCTTGATGCTTTTCGAAAGTCTGTGACTTTTTTACAATCCTTTCTCAGATTAGCAAAATTCTGTAACTCATTTTGGAGCATGTTATATAAAACTTACATTGGTTACCATTGATGGTTCATTTTTGCCTTTTGGTTCTTGTGAAGTATTGTGCATTTTTAAGTGATTCATCGAGCTACTTAGTGAAATATTTCTTTTCCTTATAGCTTTTGTTTCATGTTAGCATGCCTTTCTTTGCAAAAGTAGTACTATGTAAGTTACAAACTGTGTTTATTCAATTGCATATGAGCTTTTAATTTGTAAAAATCTGCTTTTCCTTCTTGAAAGTGTGTGCATGTCAAACCTGTTTGTATGCATAATCTAC
Organism: Sequoia sempervirens; assembly: GCA_007258455.2. Classification (NCBI taxonomy): domain Eukaryota; kingdom Viridiplantae; phylum Streptophyta; class Pinopsida; order Cupressales; family Cupressaceae; genus Sequoia; species Sequoia sempervirens. Next base: position 37,169 of record VDFB02390942.1, on the reverse strand, counting down.
AGAATCTTGTTGTCCAGTCCCATGTCCATCACTAGTATTCAAGTGTAACCCGAGTGTCTCGTTGCTCTTGTCATTTTGGTGTATCACCGTAGAATTTAATTTTCATTTTTATGCATTCTCCTTCTCCCTTTTCCTTACAGAATTAGTAGTTTAGGTGATACCAAAGGAAGCCGACCTTCTCCAGAGGTTGACCTCTGTTTACAAGTGACCCACAACTTTAGAGGTCTTCCCATGTTACACTGAGGTGTTGAACATCAGGTTCAACAAGGGTGCAATTTCAGGTGATAACACTCACTATTGGAAAGTATCCTTGGACACACATGATGTAATTGGAAATCAATTTATAATTTAGATTCCTTGAGAATCTTGGCATTAGTTGTTATATGTATTAATGAAGGAGGTGGAGTTGAAATTAATAATTACAAAGCTAGATATTTAGTAAATTTCTCAAAGTAGGCATGCAAATTGAGTAGTGGAGCATCTTGAATGTTGTCGGTGGTTCCCATATGAGCTGATTGATTATTTTGGATGCATGTACCTTGGGATATAGTCCATTATGGAGGAGTTACAAGTCAAATATATGTTACATATTATTATGGAGGTTATTTTTATTCACATGACTAATTGGGAGTTATATTTACTATTCTTAGAAGAAGCTCTTCATTTTGGACATGTAATCTTTTTATATTTTACCATGGTTTGATGTTACATTATTTTTGAAAACTATTTTTGTTAGTTTTGTTCTATTTCTCTATGAAGGAGACATGAGATACTGATTTTATGATGAGATTATTTATAGGTACACATGGGGTGCTAGAGTGCTATCAGAGTGAAGCGTGTTAGAATGTGTATGTATCTCTCCTTTTGAAGATTAGTACATACCTGCCTTATTTCTCATGTAGAGTTTTTGCTTGAAAGGGTTTATCCACATACATTTTGTATTATATTAGTTCGTTGATTTATCTCTTATTACTAATTTTATAATCACATAATTTTAATTGTATGACAATCCTTATTTTCAATTTCTTTTTCAGATTCACATACAATTTTAGAAGATTTTAATGTACTAGTTTCACCCTTTTTCTCAACAATTTCAAACCCCCCTAACAAGGAAGTGTGATTTAAAAAATGGTGCTCCATTTTGATTTCATATGCAAAATATATGATCATTAAAAGATATATGTTTATGGTTGGGATGAATTTACTAGAGGCATTTAAGTGGACCAGAGGGTTGAGTTAGGACATAGAGTGTGTGTGGTGGAAGAATGAAAAAATGTTGTTGTAAGGGTAGCAAAGCATTCCCTTCAAGAACTATTTGTGAGTGACCATTATTATTTTGTTGGACAGTGATGATATTTTACCTTTCTATAGAGGTTGCATGTTGAGCCCAAGCTAAGGCATTGGTGCAACTTGTTATTGGATTGTTGAAAGTGTGGATAATACCCTCAAATACCATCATTTTAGGGAGCTTTGTGGTAGAATCCCTTCATTTGGAGGTTGATTCCATCTTCTCTCATTATATAGGCATTAGTATTTAATCTCTGCACAACCACAAGAGGAGATACATGTGATGTACATGCTAGGATAGTATGAAGGTATGATCAAAATCCCATTAAGGCAATGTAACTTGTATGACTAAATTATTAACAAAAGAAAAATAACTCACTGTTCTTGGATTTTATCTCTAACTGAGAATTTCTCCAAACTATACTCATGTCAAGTTTATTTTTGTGTGTGATCCAAGTTTGTTTTTCTATATTGAGATATTTTTTGTTTATTGATGCAGGAGCATCTTAGGTGAGTATGCAATCATGCGTCAACCAAAAAATGTTTCATTTCAATTTTGTTCCAATTTTGATGTTTGCTCTTTGAATGTAGTCTCGGTGGTTGTTTGAAGCGAAATTGAGGGACATTATTGTCATTTTCATTTGACAAAATGCCATTCATAATTTTTCTTTTTGTTGGTGAATTCAAACTCATCCCCAATGATCAAGTTTTGCAACAAATTCAAATAGTTGTTATTGTAAGTAAAAGCAAATATAATTGCAGTGGCTCGATCTAAGGGAAATCAGGGATAACAGATAAAATGCATACATTGGAGGAGTCGATTAAGGAGGAAGAGAGGGCCAAGCTGGCATTAATTAGAAAATGCAGATTTAAAACTAAAGGGCGCTGCTTGTGAAAGGTTTAAGTATTTAAAATAAGGAATTTGCATGGAACATTAAAAGACATCGCATTCATGGAAGATGAAGACCGAATTGCAGATGGGAGTAGTTGAAGGGGCACACCTAGTGAGGGGAGACCCACGTCTAAATTCAAAGTCAGATTTCAAACAAAAAAATGGGGGCGCACATGTGAAGAAGAGGAGGCGCAGAGGAAGCATTGAGAAAAAAAGACTGTGCATAAGGAGGGTCGAGCCTCCTTTGCAACAGACAACAGATTCAAAACAGGGAAGCCACGTGGATAGGAGGCGCCAATGTTGAGGGTATTTAAAAAATTTAAGTTGTAGATTAAAAGAGATTGCAGGGGCGTGCTAAAGGGAGAATTTGGCGTAGGTAGGGGGGAATAAGGTGCCATATTGGAGGCATACAGGGGCTGTGTAGATATTTTGAAGTTAAAATCTGAAGACTCCAGTAGCGTGGAGCATGGAGGAAAGGCGGTGCAGAGATTAGAGGCTGCACCGTGAACCGAGGAAATCAATGGGTGTTGCAGGTAGATCCATGTTTGTAATTAATAAATTATATTAATGAAGAGAAGTTAAGGGAGGCTGTGCAATAGGAAACAAAGGGAAAAGAAAGGCATCATGGTCTAGAAAGAGGGGTCCTTGGAAATGAGTGACATTAATATTCTTGCGAATACCATGAATGAAGTGACACTGGAGAAAAGTCTATCTCACAGAGAATGTGAATTTAGAAACAAAACTTTAATGCTGGGTGTAAAGTTATCGACTATGGCAGATGATTCAGATGAATAAATTGGAATTGTATTTGTAAATTCTTTGTTTTTGAATTGGAAGATAGTCGAATAGCTACCAAAAGGTTTAACGTGATTTTTTTGTCAATTAAATTGCATGATTGTTATGGCTTTGTGATTGAGTTGTTGGCTCAGGGAGTTTGAGATTTTTTATCGTCTTCATCATTTATTCTTTTATTACCCGACATAAGCAACTATTAGAGGTGGTTAAATTCATGTAAAGGTAGTTGACAGCATCTTTATTTAAATACATATGTGACATACTAGAATGTAGCATAGCTGCCCTAAGTTTATGAATTATTGGTGATAATATAAGAATATATTTGGAGGGTTGTCAGATTGTTGGGGTTCACGTTGGGGTTCACGTTCTCTGAGGGCAACCCTCCAATTAGAATTGTATTTATGATTGTGTTAATGATTGAAAACAAAAATACCTAATTGTATAAATTTCTTAAAATGAAAGTGTAAGTCTAGATTTATTTCATTACATCAAGGGAAGTGTTCCTAACACGCTCTTTTAATGCAAATGTTTGAAATGTTACAAGATGATATTTGATGATAAATGTATGCAATAGAGTATATTTAAATAAAAGTACATAATAATAAATTATGCAAACACATGTTCAGTGGGTTCTAGGTAAGAAAGGAATGCGTAAGGAGTTGGCCAAATTTTGAATTTAAATTTTGAAATTTCATGGATCAAATTTGTAGTCATAGGATTGAACTAACTCTTGTAGAAATGTCGAATGATGTGGAAATGATGAATTTAAGGTGAACTATAGAGGTATGAGGATGGATGCATGAATGGGTGAAAAAATATTTAATCATAGTGAATGGATTAGAATGTAGGTGAATATGAATAAGACACAACATAAATGTATAAGAATGTGTATAAGTAGATGAACAATAGTATGATTTAGAAGGATTATGATATTCCTATCAAAATTCATCTACATAATTTTTTAGTCAAATATTTTATTTAAGTAGTATTTCATACAAACCCATCTCTTATGAGAATAAATGATTTGCTCGACACTCATTGCATGAAGGAAGCAACCTAACTTTATACACAATTGTGTCAATTATTAATATTAAATATATCAATCTACTCTCTCAAAATAGAGAGAAAGCTAAATGGAAATTCAAATGAGTAAAAATTTCACCGCTACAATCAGCTTTGTTGTAAACTAGCACTTGCATCTAAAGGAGGTTCAAGGATTACACCGATAGAAAATTATATGTATGTTTTGATAAAGGGAAAAAGATTTTGAAGGGATCCAAACCCTTATACAAAAAAGCAAGGCTGCAGAAAAGACAACAAGCAGCCAACGAAAAAGATCAGCTCCAACAAGACCAATCAAGATTTACAATTTGCACTTTTCTTGTGGGAGCGGAGAATCATGTCGAAAGAAGGCTTAGAGGATTTAACTTTTTTTCCTTTAACTGTGATCCAACCTTCTTCCACTTGTGCCGCTTTACCATGCCAAACCAGCTCGCTACTTTCATGAGTATGAAAGCCAGCAGCTAGTGAATTTGGAGAATCAACATGATTCCTTTGCGCAGATAAAGACTTTACAGAAGAACCGCCAGAAAGGGAAGCCGAAGCACAATCACCCGAAGTGGCAGACTTAGACTCAATAGGGAAAGCCCTAGCAACCCCGCCAGTTGAGACGATAGGAGGGGGCGTCCCTAGACCCAGTGATTCAGAAACAACCACTTCTGAAAAACTCTTATTCTGATCAGCTTTCTTCTCAACCGTATAATGCTGTTGAGAGGCACCTTTCCACCAAGTAGCTGTCTTAGTTTTTTTCTCAAATCTGCAATGTGCAGCAGCATGCCCAGTAGTGAAGCATCGTCTACACCGGAAGGGAATCCCTTCATAATCCAAAGATTGGACCCAAGAGCCTTTAGAAGATTTAAGAAGGATTTCAGCAGGCAGCCCTTTTGAAACATTTATTTCAACCAGAATGCGAGCATAGGTGGAATGAAGAATGTCAGAAGATTCATCATCCACCATCAAGAAATCACCAAGGGCGTCACCCACTTCCTCCAGAAGAGAGTCATGCCAAAGGTGAAGGGGGAGATTGGGCAATCTAACCCAAATCGAGAATTTATTAAAAGTTTCAGAAACAGGGTTGAAATCAGAATGCCAAGGTTTGATCATCAGCATATATTTATCTTCCCAACTAAAAAATTTTCACACAAGATTACTTTTCTGTCCTGAGCATTGTCAAATTTTGCAACAAAAAATCCCTTAGCTAAGGGATAAATGTTAACTTTACCCGAAATTAAAGGCTCCCATTCGCTAGATATCCAGGAATGCAGCTGGGGGAGGTTAGGCCAAAAACCTTTGAACCGGCAGATCACCCCACAAAGGGAAAGATCAGCAACAACCTCCTCGATTTCTTCTACTGTTTCATCTTTCAGCTTCACTGAAATAGCACTCCTGATAGGGATAAATCCGCCAAAATGCCCAAGCTTGGGACCCACAAAATTCGTGGCTTTAGCCTTAGGGCCAATCCCCTGGACTTTCCTTCCACCAGGCACCGAAGAAACAGGCCAAGCGCCTCCCTGATCACCTCCATTGGCCGTTCCAGTCGCTTGCAAAACGGCCCCAATACCATCGTGCTGCACAGACGAAGGGAAGCCATTAGACTTCACCGCCACACCAACCAACGACAGATTCGCCTTTAGGGGTTACCGTCCATCCGGGAACGCCGCCCGCGATAGAGGTTTCAAAGCTCGCTTCAAGCCAGCTCCATCGTGATCCATTTTGCACACAATTGTTATCTCCAAAATTATATGTATGTTTTGATATTAGGGAAAAGCAGATTTTGAAGGGATCTGTAACCCTTTACAACAAGAAAATCCAGGCTGCAGAAAGGACAGCCTGCAGCAACAAAAAAGCCAGCACCCAAACAAAACCCATCAAGATTTACAATTAGCACTTTTCTTGTGGGAGCGAAGAGTCATGTCGAAAGAAGGCCGTGAAGATTTATCTTTTTTACCCTTGACAGTAATCCATCCTTCTTCCACCTGCGCAGCCATACTATGCCATACCTTCTTAATATTTTCATGGTGATGAAAGCCACAACCTTACACTTGGGGTTGTCCTCATGACTACTTTGTAAAGATAGTGACTTATCAGAAAAGCTGCCGGGATGAACAGCCGAGGCACTTTCACCCGGAGAGGCAGCCAATGGCTCAATAGGGGTTGCCTTAACAACCTCACCAATAGAGACGACCGGAGGGGGGGTTCCAAGGTCCTGTGGTTCCGAAGCAGCCACCTCAGAAAAACTCTTGTTATGATCAACATTCTTCTCAACCGTATAATGACGTTGAGAAGCGCCAATCCACCAAGTTGCCTTATGTATTTTTTTCTCAAATCCACATTGAGCAGCAACATGTCCAGTTTTAAAGCATCTTCTACAACGGAAAGGTAATCCTTCATAATCCAGTGATTGGACCCAAGTCCCCTTGGAGCATTCTAATGAAACCTCAGCAGGAAGTCCATTTGTAACATCAATTTCTACAAGTATTCGAGCAAATGTGGAATGAAAGATATTTGAAGATTCTTCGTCAACGAACAAAAAATCCCCAAGAGCCTCTCCCACCGATTCCAAAAGAGAATCATTCCAGAGATGGAGGGGGAGATTAGGAAGGCACACCCAGATCGGGATTTTATTAAAGGTTTCAGAAACAGGATTAAAATTTGAATGTTAATATGTTAGAGAGTATGTATTTGTGCATGGATGTGCTGCAAATCCTGGTTTAAACAATTAATAATAAGTGCTAAATAATGGAATGAAATAAACTTAGACAAATCTATATTTTTTCCTTAAAGAAATTAAGTATTATATTTGATTATGAAATATTTTATACAAATTTAAAACATAAAACAATGCAAATGAAAAAAGAAAGCTGTCAATTGACAAAAAACAGTGCAAATGGAAATAGAATGTTCCATCCAATTCTCAAATCAATATTTATTTGGCTTTTATGTGATAAGTGAGATTTTGGATGCTTTAACCTGATATTTTGGAAGATTTTACCATTAAAGGATAACTGATTTACCTGAAACTTATTTTCCCAAGACTCAATAGTAATTTGCAGACATGATACTTATTTAAAAAATCATTAAAGTAATAATTTCTTTCCCTGATAAAATTCTAAGTAATTCCTTAAAGATAAAATTCTAAGTAATTCCTTAAAATAGTCTTAGAGGAATACGATCTGTGGAAGTACATATGGAGACTTCCGTTGTTTTCGCAGACAGAAGAACTTTCGTAGATATTGTTCAGCGAAAAGAAAAGCAGAGAGATGTGGGGCCTGGGCTGAGGGCTACGATCATCCTCTACATTTTATGCAGCATATATTCAGCAACTAGACAAGACATCCAAACCCTAACAACTCCATTAGAAAAATTATTAGGAATGAAGATAATAGAAGCAATAAGATGTGACAATAACTTGACAATATGGATTTATAGAGGTAGAAGTCTGCTGTATGATTATAATCCTCAAAGGAAGGTATGTGGAAGATAAGAAAAGATAGCTATCACTGTGTGTCTGGCACTGTCAGCGTGATGTGGTGGCTAGAGAATAAATAACAGTGTTTTTAGGCTAAGTGAGTCTAAAAGAGCCTTAGAATGTAAGCAAAATGGGTAGAAATGGTCGCAAAGGGAATAATGAGTCCCATCTGGGGTCTGTAGTAATGTCAATTCAGTTGGACAAAACGTGTTGTACTTGCCTAAGAGGTCTAATGAGAGTTGTCTGGTGAAACAGATATTGGGATTGAATGAACTTTAGAAATATCCATCTGAATAGATTAATCTGGAGTCGACGCTATATGAACTAAGTTCGATCATGCTCGTCGGTCTCTAGAAATCAGTGTTGTGTGTTAAGAGGTTTTGGCTTGTTGCATGTCTTCTCTCTGCAACTTTTCTTGACTGCCTATCTCTAGACTATCAATTTTCTAGTAGGAGATGTAATCATATTAAAAAATCTTGGCATTAATTATTATATGTATTTATGAAAGAGGTCGATTTTGTAGCAAATTTCTTAATTTGGACATGAGAATTGAGTGGTGGAGCATCTTGAGTGTTATTGGTGGGTCCCATTTGAGTTGGGTGATGATTTTAGATGCCTATTTTAAAATATAATTCATTATGCAAGAGTTACAAGTCAAAAATGTTGTCTAAATTTATTAGTATGGAGGTTATTTTTCTATTCATGGCTCATTGACAGTTATATTTATTATTCTTAGAAGAACCTCTTCATTTTGGACATGAAAGTTTTTGCATTTTACCATGGTTTGATGGTACATTATTTTTAGAAACCATTTGTGTTATTCCTCTTCCATTTCTCTATAAATTGGAGACATGAGATCGTAATTTTCTAATGAGATTATTTATAAGTACATAGGTGCTACTAGAGTGCTATCAAAGTGAAGAGTGTTGTTGTGCGGATGTATTTCTCATTTTGAAGATGAGAATAAACTTGTCATCTTTCTCATGTAGAGTTTTTTGAAAGGGTTTCTTCTCATAAATCATGTGTTATCTTGGTTCATTGATATCTCTTATAAATGATTTTGTATCACACAATTAATCATATGGAAATCCTTGTTTATTATTTTTTTAAAATTTGCACACTTTCATGTGATTTTGTTGTAGTGGTTTCACCTTATTTCTCAACAAATTCAAATTCCCCTAAAAAGGAAGTGTGATTTCAAAAAAAATGTTCCTCCATTTTGATTTTGTATGCAAAATATATGACCATTATAAGATAGATGTTTATGTTTGTGATGAGTTTACTACATGCCACCTTTTCTTGAACTATTGTATCATAATTTTTGTACTGTTTTCTATTTTTTATTGTGGCATGAGGATAATTCCATGGATTGTGGTAAACCTATAACTAGTGATTGTGTCATTTGGTATGTGATTGGATTGTTATAATTAACTCTTTTGTGTTGTAGTTGATTGATAATGCAATTAAATAGTTGACAATTGTTTGAAAGATTTGTAAATTAAAGATATGAAATTTCCACAGTCCACAAAGATTAAATTTGTAGCTTTTGGATTAAACCATGTGATTAAATTGATGAAAGAAAGATTGCTCACATAGTTTAATCTAGAAGCTGTAAATTCATATTTGTAAATATTTTATTGTTGTCACAATCAATTTTAAATTCCCTAAATAATTTTAATTTTCACCTTTAAATTAATTATATACATTCCTTCAAAATATAAGGCTAAAATTGGTGACTACCTAATTGAAAATCAATAAGGGAAAAAGAAGAGGGTGATGGATTTTTTGTTGCCCATTCTAAGAAACATCACTTCACCTTCCAAGAAGTTATAGCCTTTTGGGGGATAGTAGTAGTAGAGAAATCCGAGTGGATTAGAAATGACATGGAAATGGTGAAATCAAGATGAACATTAGAGGTATGGGGATGGATGCATGAATGAGCAAACAAATACTTAATTAGAGTGAATATGTTAGAATGCAGGTGTATACGAATAAGGGACAATATAAATGTATAGAAATATGCATAAGTAGATGGGCAATAGTATGAAGGAAGGATTATGATATTTGTATCACAATTTGACTATGTAGTCTTTGAGTCAAATATTTTATAAATAGTGGTTCACACAAACCCTTCTCATATGAGAATAAATGATCCACTTGATACTCATTACATGAAGAAAAGAGCCTAACTTTATACAAAATTACACCAATTGCTAATATGTAAATATATCAAATTACTCTCTCAAAATAAAGAGAAAACTAAATGAAAATTGAAATGAGTGAATGTTTCACCAATACAATGAACTTTGTTGTATAAAATCATTAAATTAATATAATTTCTTTCTGATGCAGGAGCATCCCTGGCAAAGCGCAATCTACATCCACAAAAAACAATTTGAGTTGGTTTTCATCCATTTAGTTTAGTTTCAGTTTATTGTTGCAATCTTTGATTGATTTTAGTGGAGATTGAATGACATTATGTATGCTTTGACAATGTCACGAATTACTTGACAATAGATTTCAACGAGATGGTTGAATGGTTCGCACAAAACATAACTTATTCAAAGGGAATACAATTAGTAATGGTGAAACTAATTTCAATGCCTTGGCAGCTTATGGATTCATTGGTAAATAAAATGCCAATACAAATCAAGAATTGTTTGACATAACATGAGAGGTCGAAAGTAATCAGCAAGACATGACTATTAGATACCTCCGGCTATTGGGCTGCACAAAAACAAGGAAGCAAAATATATATGTTATACAAATGATAGAGGAGGATATATATTTTCCATAATAAAATGAAATACAATGAAGTCAAGGAGTTCAATATTAAGAAATTAGTGAAATGGCAGATTGAAATTGAAGGGATGCCACTATTAATATTCAGATTTGGAGAAAGTTAAAAGACACGCCTCATATGGAAAATGATAGCAGATTGAAACAATAGGGAGGCTGAGGCACATAATGGGAGTGCTGGAAGATTTTGCGTAGAGGAGATTGGTGAGAAGGCAACGACATAGAGAGAGTTGTGTGAGAGTAGAAGGAAGAGGGAAAAAACACATTATCAGAAGTTTGCAATTGAGGTTAATCAATCGACAGTGAGAAAAGAGGTAAAGTGTGGGAAAACCAAGAAAGATAAGGCCCACGCTAGGTAGAAGATGCCAATTTAAATTTAAATAAACAAATTGCACAAGGGTTGTGTATAGTGTACATTTCAATTTCAATTAAATAAAAAGGCTCATGTAAAAGACACCAGGCTGCGCAGGATTTGATAGAAGGTCGTGTGGAATGAGTTAGGGCTGCTTATGTGATGAAGATGATGGTTTAAATAATTTAAAATGCACAGTCTTAATGGGCCATACATAGCAGAGGAGAAGTTTAGGAAATTTAACTGCAGATAAAAGGGTGTTTGAAAGGTCGATAAAGGGTTTGGTTTTGATTAAGCTTGGTGTAGAGGAGAAAATACAGACAGAGATTGAAGTATTGTGTAGAGTCGTGGCATAGGGAAGAAGATAATTATGTATGCAACACAATTATAAATGTATATGCAATGAAGTGGTTATTTGGTGGAAGAGTCACGGGAAAAAGAATATGCAGCGTGGAGATGAAGGACAAAGCATCTGAGTATCAATGTACAAAGGAATATTTTGAAGAAGAGGGAATAGAGAAGGAGCAAATTGGATGTCCGAGAAAGATGAGCCAAGAAAGGCCAATTGATTATAATTCATAAATGAATCAATAAAATTGAAGTTTGTTTGCAATTGTTATTTTATTGAATGTTGGACTAAGGTGAGTCTTGCATATGAGTGTGATTTTATGTTTTGTGAATGGCTGATTGGTAGAGGGGAGTACTCTTTGCATCAATTGGTATCAGAGCAGATAGTCCTGAGAGTGGAGAGGATCCACTAGGACCCACGGGTGGAGTTGTATGAATAGATTGCTGATTGTGGGAGTTCGCACTAGAAAGTAGGTGTGAAGTAGTTATGGAGAGCTCGAGAGGATTGTTGCAGGTAGAGAATCCCTAAGCAATCGAGGGCTAAAAGCCATGAAGTGATGTGAGTTGATGTGAGATTACAATAGACAAGATGAGATGGGTCGTGAGGAGACATGTGCAAAATGTTTTTTGGGAGTAGTATTGGGAGAAAGTAGAAAATGAGAAGTTTGAGAAGATGGGACAGATGGTCCATGAGGAAGTGAGAAAAATTGAGGTGAGGATTGAGAAATTGGAAAAGAGTGTTGGGAAAAGTGTGAGGAAAGTGGTAAAGAGGAGCAAGAAGAAGAGTGAGGACAACATCTTGAGATGGATGGAGAAAGATGTGAGACCAACCCTTATCGAACAAGTTGCAGCGAAGACATGCCATGAGGAAGGCATAGAGAAAAATGAAGAAAATAATGAAGTGAGTAGCGAAGAGGTTGCAGTGAATGACGAAGGTGAAAAAGATTTGTTGGCGCAAATTTTGACAATTGAAAAAGAGTGGATGTTGAAATTTGTTGTTGCTACAAAAAAGGAAGAAAAAGATGTTGGGACATCAAAGAATCATGAGGTAAATTTTGATTATAAATTCAGTTTTGACAATTGTTTGCTTTTGTTGATGAGAGCAGAGGGGGTTGTCGAGCAAGATAAGGGCTTGTAGATGGAAAATTTTAGTTTCCTGAAATAGTAGAGGCAGATTGGTATGAGGATGCACATGTAGTTGTAGGTTGGTGGATGGGTAATCCATTTTTTGCAAGTTGAAATTGAAGAAGATATTGTAAGTGGGTTTCGGTGGATGGTTAGTGGAGGAATGGATTCTGTGAATGAGGAGAAGAGAATAGAGAGCATTTGGCAGAGGAGTTTGAGCTATGGTGGATATGAGTCCATGAGGGGAATAAGGAAGAGAATACAGTGTTGTCAGAGGAAAATGATGATTGTTCCAAAGAGGTGCTGGAAGAAGTGAAAAAAAAAGTTTTGGTACACTTGATACAATGATGGAGTTCACTGTAGATTGTTTACAATCTCGAAGGGTGATTCTATCACTCAACTCCACCACTGTGAGTCTATTCTCACAATCTTTCTACCTTGTGTGTTTAATGTAGGAGCACCCCAAGAGAAGAGCAATCTACATCCAAAAAAAAGTTTGATTTAATTTTCATCCATTTAGTTTGATTTTAGTTTATTGTTGCAATATTTTGACTAGTGATTAGTTTCAGCATTCAATTTATTTTGGTTGATTTTGGTGGATATCGAATGACATTATGTATGCTTTTTCAATGTTACAAATTACTTGACTATAGATTTCAACGAGATGGTTGAATGATTCGCACAAAACATAACTTATTCAAAGGGAATACAATTGGTAATAATAAAACTTATTTCAGTGCCTTGACAACCTATGGATTCATTGGTAAATAAAATGCCAATACAAATCGAAAAATGTTTGACATAACAAAGAGGTCGAAAGTAATCAATAAGACATGACTGTTGGATACCTCTAACTATTGGGCTGCACAAAAACAAGGAAGAAAATTATATATGTTATATAGATGATAGAGGAGGATATATATTTTTCATAATAAAATGAAATACAATGCAGTCAAGGAGTTCGATATTAAGAAATTAGTGAAATAACAGATTGAAATTGAAGAGGCGCCACTATTAATATTCAGATTTGGAGAAAGTGAAAAGACATGCCTCATATGGAAAATGATAGCAGATTGAAACAATAGGGAGGATGAGGAGTAGAAGGGGAGTGGTGGAAGAGGCTGCGCAGAGGAGATTGGTGAGGAGGCAGCGCCATAAAGAGAGTTGCGTGAGAGTAGAAGGAAGAGGGAATCTGCAGAAGTTTGCAATTGAGGTTAATCAATCGACAGTGAGAAAAGAGGTAAAGTGTAGGAAAACAAGGGAGATAAGGCCCGCGCCAGGTAGAAGATGCTAGTTTAAATTTAATAAACAAATTGCACAGGGGCTGCGTATAGTGTAGATTTCAATTGAAATTAAATAAAAAGGCTCAGGTAAAAGACAACAGGCTGCGTAGGATTTGATAGAAGGTCGTGTGGAATGAATTGGGGCTGCATATGTGATGAAGACGACGATTTAAATCATTTAAAATGCAAAGAGTCTTAAGGGGCCGCGCATATCAGAGGAGAAGTTTAGGAAATTTAAATGCAGATAAAAGAGTGTTTGAAAGGTCGATAAAGGGTTTGGTTTTGATTAAGCTTGGAGTAGAGGATAAAATACAGATAGAGATTGAGTATTGTGTAGAGTCGTGGCATAGGGAAGAAGATAATTGTGTATGCAGTGAAGGAAGATAAATGTATATGCAGTGAAGTGGTTATTTGGTGGAAGAGTCACGGGAAAAAGAATATGCAGCGTGGAGATGAAGGACAGAGCATCTGAGCATTTGGTGGAAGAGTCAAGACTCTATGTAGGTTTGAAAATATATGCAACTACATTTTGCATACACCCTTTCCAAAGCTCCCATTTCGCACAAGTTGGGAGGATGGTTGTAAAGGTTGTAGAGTCTGGGAGGCATTTTGTCAAACAAATAACGTGCCTTGTCTATGTTTCCACATTTTGCATACATATCTACCAGTGCAATTGTAGCTAGAACATCTAGCAAAATTCGTCCATCGTTTATGCTGTGATGGATGTCTATACTTCATTCCAAAGCTCCCACTTCCACATAGGCTATGAGTTTGTTGGAAAATATTGCAGAGTCTGGACACATTCTTTGCATTTCCGACAATCATGGCATTCGATGAGACCACATTTCTTTCAGACATCCTGCCAAACAATTCGTGTACCTTGTCTATTCTTCCGCATTTTGCATACATCTCTATTAGAGCATTTTCAACTCTGATATTTGACTAAAATAACACTTCCATTATGCTTTGATGGATGTCCATACCCTATTCCAAAGCTCCCATTTTGGATAAATTTCATGAGGTAAATTTTAAAAGTTTGATTTCAAAAGCACGAAATGCATATGAACCGGCTTTGAAATCACCGGTTTAAGGGTGCGCATACCTGATGGTGAAAAAACATTGGCTCTTGCTCTTTGAAGCACCAAGCTCTATGGTCTCGCTTTCTTGGTTTCTACGACAAAATTTACAAAAAAGGTACAATCAAAAGGACAATTATTTGGGTAATCCTCATACTAAAAAATTCACTTTGATCTATTAAAAAACTTTATTTTATTGAATAATAATTACAAAAACACCAATAGCTGCTCATTAAGTGCTAAAGTGAATGATTTGAGTGGATTTTAAGTGCTAAAACAGCTATAATTGATTGAAATTATAGCGGCGGATATTGGGACATTAGGTGGCGGCAAACGGACAACACCTCTAAAAGGTGATTTTTTTGACCTCTGCACATATCCAACGCTCCCGCACTCGATCGAATTGCCCAAAAGCCAAAACCTTAGTTATAAACACTTAACTCGTGAGCGAAAAAAACCCATAATTTTTTTTTTGATTCGATGTACGGTTTGAATTCTACAGTTGCACGAAGTTAGCCCTGGCTAGGTCCTTTCCCTTATTTATTTGCCTTACGTTTTGATGTACACGACAAAAATGTCACTGCAATGAAATGCCTTTCAGTGTAATAAATGTTTGTTGATTGTTATAAAATTTTAATGTTTTTTTAGTTTATCTTTTATTTATATAATTATTTTTAATAATTATAAAATATTATTAATTAGTATACATATCTTAAATATATTTATAAGATGTGTTTATATTAAATTTGTAATTCAAATAAGCTAGAAATATTTTATTTTTATATAAATATTTAATATTAATATTTAATTAAACTACTACAAATACATTAATATATAAGTAATATGATGAAAAGAAATAAATTATTTTACTGAAGAATTTATTTTATTTTATTCACTACATAAATGTACCATGGACACATAAATTTTAATTTTGTTAAGAATTAATTAGCCGATAGGCTTTTATTGTGGACTCACCAGTCTCAACCTATCGGATAACCTGTCTCACACACCTGCATACCATATGACGCCCCCGCCATGCCATTTGACGTCCATTAGAAATTGTCAATGATGCCGGATAATTTATAACTTGCGTAAAGAGAAAGCCACGAGCATGGGTAAATCTGAACAAAATCTAAAAATTTAATTCTACGTCTAATCTCATTATGGATGCATCTACCAGGTTTCTTCTCTCACTCCACCATCACCGCCTCCAGCCTCCATAAATAGACTATTTTATCCACATTTATTTACAAAGACAAGCTTTGGAGTTGGACGTAAAAGGAATTGCAGAGACATGTTCAGATGAGGGTTTAGATCGAGTCTATCAAATATTGAATATGTTGCCAATGAAAATCGTGTGTATATCTTTGTAAGCGGTTGTTTAAGCTGTTGAATATCTGTTTTGGTCGTTTTTCCTATTTTTCGAGCAGATGGGCGTATAATTCTGCTTGTTTTGCGTTTCCTGGAATGGCCGTTAGTTTCTAGGTTTTGAAGGCCTGATTATGCTTTGGTGAGCTGTATATGCAGGTAATTCTGCTTGTTTTGTGTTTCCTGGAATGGCAGTGGACTTCCAAGTTTTGAATGCCAGATTACGCTTTAGGGAGCTGTTTAATTTTTTTGTTGTTGAATTGGTTGCTTGCCATAGGATTTCTGTGATTTTTGTTTTTTCTAGTGTTTGATTTGTCGACAGATGTTGATGTTTTGGTTCTGAGTGAAGGGTTACATGGCAATTTTTGAAGGCTAGATTTATTCAGTGATCTGTGGTTGATAAATTAGGTTGGTACATGTGTTTAGTGTAAGCGAATTTTGGGATTTGGGTCTAGTTGCTTGAAATTTGGCTTTAAAGTTTGAGGTGAGAATGATTGTATTGGTACAAATGCTGATTGATGGTCTGATTATGTGTTTATGCTTGATTTTTTAAATCTATAAGGAATTTGTTGCATCCGTTTTGTTACAAACAAAATTTAAGTTGCTAGATTTGGCAAGGTGAATTTTGTATGTAGTAATAATTAAATTTTTATTGGTAGTCATGGCTAGGGTCTGTCAATTTCTTACCGCTGGTTTGTGGCTTTAAGGGCTTTGGTGTTGATGCATTTTTTTTTGTGTATATGTTTATTTGATGCTTGAATACAGTTTGTGGATTTTTTAAAGATTTGGTTCAATTTGATAATGGTTATGAGTGAATCTATGAGTGAATCATCAGGCGACTCTTAATTTGATTGTGTTAATAGGTTATTTTGTGAACTGTTAGATTGTTTTTCCTCATATGAGTTTCAAGCTGTGTCTGATGCATTGATTTTGGTTTGACTAATGATGTATTTTATGTTTTGGATGTCAAGTTGTTTTTTCCTTTTGCTTCTTCTTATGACTGCTCTATGCTGTATCAATGGTAGAACTTATGTTGAATGATACTGCATTTTTTCATGCTAATTGTATATTGCTTCTGCTTTATTTTTCATGTTCTTTCATTTTACACCCTTTGTCTAACTGCAACATCCACACAACGACTGAAGGGAAAGGTGATCCGTTGCTGAAAATGGTAGAAAATGTGTAGGAAAGGGCAATTTTCCCTGGCTACGCAGTTTGAGACGGTACTGCATTTCTTTGGCTATGACATTGAAATTGCAAGTTGATCTCTGTTTCATCTGGATTGAATTGAATTGAATTGACGTTTAGATCTACTAAAATCTAGAATGGGTAATGAATTTCTATTTGAAATTTGCAGGAGGAGTGATGTCCATGGATCCCTTCCTTAGGAAATTTTTCTAAGGTACTTATAGAAAGATGCACCAAAATGAGGCTCGTACTAGCGCTTACTGCAAATTCGACAGCCGGATTTTGACTACCTTCACGTTGTCACTGTATACAGTAGGATTAATAGCTTCTATGGTGGCCTCCTCTGTTACCAAGGCCTATGGACGAAAGCCCTCCAACTTGGTGGGCGGACTGAGCATTTTGGTAGGAGCTGCTCTCAATGGTGGCTCTCTTAATGTGGGAATGTTGATAGCAGGGCACATCATTTTGGCCATTGGAATTGGATTAGCTTTAGTTCCTTGTAATAGTCAAGCTAAATTCTTGATTAGCTTTTATTTTTTGAAGTCTTCTCTAAATGGGGAAATAAAGAAAACAAAACTTGAATAATTTACTTAGCCTCCTTAGACTTACGGTATGTCACATTCAGTTCATATATGAAAATAAATTCAAACCATTCAAACATGAATATTCTTGTCTTTGAGAATAAATCTCCAGCCTTCGAGTGCTAGAAACAACAACCATGTATTCAAGCAATTAGAGGCAAAAGATGTTAACAAATCCAGAAGAAAAATAAAACAGTGCCTCAAACGAAGTTAAGTTGACCGAGCAAAATAAAATAACCTGTAGCACTACATCCATGATGTCACGTTGATGTCATGTTGGGAAGAAATGACATATTAATCTTTGCTTCTTTTTAGATTCACAAATTCATTGCACATTCAAAGAAACAAAAAAATAAGTGGAGATCATCATTCAAGTGATTTTAGTGGAGTAGATATCATTTACATCTTTTTCACTTGAAGAAGTATTAGTTTAGGTTTGCGTTCCCAAATCAAATTGTTTAAGTTATCTAATTTCAAAATAAAACTTTCTATAAAAATATGTATTATCGAACATATTAGTATAAATTACATCGTAAAATATATATTCTTTATAAACTTTCTTTTTTCCATACAACCACTCAAACACTTATCACCAACTTTTCCAACCAACCTTTCAACAACATAATAACATATTATATTAACACAAAAAATCATTGAATATAAGTATAACCTAACATCCTAAACATAAACAACATTAAAAATTTAATAATAAAATATAAAATGAGAAGAGTTAGGAGGGACATTAGAAGATGTTTCTTACACTCAATGCATAGTGCAAAAGTTATCACCAACTAATTTGGACATGAAATTCCTTTGTTGATGCTTTACAAAAGGAATGTCACTTTCTATCTCATTCACTATGCTCAACATATTAAAAACATACTAGTTATCCCAAACCAATGAACCTATATTAATTATCTCATTCTCTATCTCATACACATACTAGGTCATGAAATTAAAATCAATAAATTATAGTAAAAATAAAAACTTATATGATAACATTAAATAACACATTTACTAAAAATTGAAGTTAATTAGAATTTGTAAAGAATTTTTGAATAATGTAATATGAATAAAAGATTGAATTGGAAGTGAAGTCCAAATTTAAACTTATATAGAACACAAGCCAAACCCTCTTGTGTTTGTTTAGGATCATTCTTCTTTGATAATATACCTTTATACCTATTTGTTTCTATACTTATATTAAATTTTACCTTTAATTTACTATCAATGTATCCCTTGAATCTCTTATAGATGCAAGTGCTAGTTTATTGTATTACATTGTTTACTTTAGTTTTCCTTTTCAAAAGTTTTTATTCATTTTATTCTTAATTCTTTTGTTTTATTTTTACTTTGAAAAATGTAGTAAACATTATGTATAAATAAATTGTATTTTATTTAGTTAAGAGTAATTTTATAATATTTCAGAAGTATTTTTATTTTATAGCTTTAATTTTTAAAAATATATGTGGTTATGTTTTGGTTTTTATGTACATGGTCACATAGCTTAATTAAATACTAATTTATTTAAGTTTTCAAATTTAATGGATGACAGGGGTGGTGGGCCTAGCTCGTTTGGCTAAAGCATCCTGCTGCAGGCAAGACGTTACGAGGTCTAGTCTCCCCACCTTCCCTGTGGTACCAGAGGGTGTGTCGTGCCAGTGCCACCAATCACGTGAACACAAGTTTACCAGGTGCACTGCAGTTTATAGGGGGGACAGATATCCAATTGATTATTGCAATCTAAAAAGAAAATTAATGTATGACAAATACTAAATATAATTAATAATGAGTAAGTGAAATACTATGTGGGTATGTGCAAGATCATCATGGAAAAAACAGGCCCTTAAGAGGCAAAAAATTTAGAAAAATCAGAGTTAGGCAACTTGACGTAAAAATTTGAATAAGTTATCTATATTATTTCAAAAATATGTAAGAATAGAATTTGTAGAAAATTGAATGTAGTTTCTAAACTCTATTAGGTTTATTTTAAAAAAAAAAAATCTATTTGGTGAAAATTTGAAATTTCAATGTAGTAGTACTTAAATTTCAGGGAAAAAATAAGTAGGTGTCTATCTGACCACCCTAACCATAATAACATGATAATATTATTTTATAATATTTTAGATATAAGTAAAGGACTCATGTCCAGATGTGATGCATATTTTTGTAATTTTTTCCAAGTAAATAATTAATTATGAATTTTTTATTACAACTTTTAAAAATATAAAAAATCATGTCTGACCACCTTAACTTCATCAAAACTTCATGAAATTCAAGTTTCTTTTTTTAATCCTATAGTACGCGAAGCATAGAATGTGACGCATGTTTCAAATTCAAAAATGTGATACCATTTGAAGCTATAGATGTTTTTCAATCAGCCTATCAATCAAGACTTTAGTAGTAATTCAAATAGAAAATGAATAATAATAATTTATTAAATTCAAAGTAATGCATAATTTATTAAATTCAAAGTAAAGCATAATGTGATACCGTTTGGAGCTATAGATGTTCACTTCATCAAGGAATTCGAAAGGAAGGATATGCCCCCATGCGAGGGGAAGATTAAATTTGTTCCCACTTTGGAGGAAGGTCTTCGAGTCCTTTCTTTACAAACCTGTGATGAAGGGAAACATGTTTCGTTAGGGTTCCAAGTCGAGAATGTGATTCCAGAGAAGAGTTTGTGTGGATTTTCGAGAAAAGATTTGTTGGAAACGAATGCATTTTCTAAAAATTGAAATGTTAAGGAAAGGCATTGTCACACATGAAAGGGACAACTCAAGAAAATAATAGAAAAAGGTAAAGGTAAAGAAAAAGAGAGTATACAAATAAAGGACATTGGGGGATTGGTTTAGCGGGGTCAGATCTGTCTGAGTTGATATAAGTAATAGGTAACCACGGTGCAAGGCAAAAGATCATCAATCCCCAACTAGATCAGGAAGAATGCACAAGAAGACAAAGTAAAAATAAAAAAATGGGTCAACATGGAAGGGAAGCCTAAATGCTCTCAACACTTTGCATCGTCCCCAATTCATTGAAAATCAAGCACAAACATGGAAGAGTGATGCTATGAATAGAATAAGGTGTATGACGCAAAAACAATGCCTATATCCAAGCACGAATAGGGGTGACGAGGGTCATCTAGGAACGCAACACGAGCATGGGGGAACACATTACAAAACACACACACACATAAGATCAAGAAAATGGGTCTCCTAACATTGATAAACCAAGAGGTCGTTCGCTTCCCAATCTAAATCCTCATAAGGGGAAGGTGGACAAGCCTGCAATGGTGGGATGTTAAGGGAAGGAGCATCTGGACCTTCCGCAACAAGGGCTAAGGAAGAGGGCCCCTCGAGTTCCTCTCCACCAAGCTCTTGTGGAGTCAAAGTCAGCGATTTTGCGAAGATCACTGACAAGGCTGGAACTTCATCCACAGAGTTAAACATGCACCCCACAGGAGTGCCATGTCTAACTTCAATGGATGGGGCAGATTGAGCCTGAGATTCACTACTAGGCTCGTCGAGTGACTCGAGAGCGGTGACGAACTCAAGGGAAGTTGGGACTGGTTTCGTCACTAGGAAAGAACAAGTCAACATAGGACCGCCTTGTGAAGAAGGTGTGCTCCTCTTACGTCCTTCATTTCTAGAAGGACCATCCTCCGCCACCTGTTTCATTGGAGGAGATGAACTTCCCATGAACGAGGCTAGAGGCGCGGATGAAGAGGAAGAGAGAACTGCAGCGGATACAACCAAAATATTAATCATATCCATAGGCTTTGGGAAAGGTTGGATATTTAGAACGAACATCAGCAAAGGCGGCTCCGCCAAAGGAGAGATGAACACCTGTACCCGTTTAGGGTTAGGCACATTCGTACTTGCAACAGAAGCTAGAATCAGTATAGGACCAGATTGGAGAGAAGCAAAAGGAAGGGGGGAAGAAGACGCTGTAGGAGGCCTTGAAGCATGGTGACCATTTCTTCCTCCTTTCTTTGTGAGGCGGCTTGCTTAGCCAAGAGAGCCTTTTTCAAATGCTTGCATTTTATTTCAAGGCAGTTTCTACGGCTCTTCGAGTTAGAGGCCGAGATTTGCGAAGGGATAGAAGGTTCCTGCTCAACCATAGGAATGTCCACTACGACCATTTTTGGAAGAGGGACGGGTTCCTACATAGGAGCAGGAGGAACACTTTGAGGAGCGATAGGAGGATTCGACTTGAGAGCCTCGACAATGGGCCTCTTTTGACTCACTATCTTAGGAGCAGGGGCAGTTGGAGGCCGTGGATCAAACTCTCTATGAGAACCTTTCTTCCTATTGTATAAATAATACCACAGACCAGGGTATTCATTAGGGAGGTCTGCAATCCTGAGATTGGTCCTACACCAAGGAGGAATCATCAGACTTAGTGGGTAGTTGCCAGGTTGGCTCATCCAATACTCTTCCCAAGAAGGGGGAGAGGATGAGGTAGACCGGGAGGAGGTAGCCTTCTTTTTACCTTTACGGGAAGAAGAGGGAGCCAGTGTGGACTTCTCCTTCCCTTTCGGGGAAGGGAGAATAGTGGATGCAGGTAGCTTCTTCTTCTCTTCTCGGGAAGAGGAGGTGACTGAATTTTTTGTCACAGGAAGGGTCAGCTTTGGCTCCCCTTTTTCCCCAATTTTATACTTCACATAGTTCTTGTAAATTAGGTCCATTCTTGGAGGAAGCAGACCGACCGGGAGGGGCCAAAAGTGATCCAATGAGTATCCACCATGGTACACCAGGGGCTAGTACCTAGTGTCATGTACTATGTGCATGGAACCCTCATGGGAGAACTTTAAACACTTGTGAATAACGAAGGTGATTCTATTCATGGAGGCGAGCCGGGGTATTCCTAGCTTCAACCTGAATAGATCTGACTTCGGAATAACATCGAAGACTGTGTTGACAACCCTAGGTCCAACCAGGACGGACAAAGTGATCGAGCCGTAAGGTTTAAGGCACATACCATCATGCGTATGGATGGTAGATTTCGTTTCTTCATATTTTTCCTTTTGTAATGAGTTCAATACTAATGTCTCCTTAGTGATAAAATTCACGTGGCTCGTGGGGTCTATCAAGACTCCTATCACAATGTTACCATTGACATGAGCGAGAATGTAGAGAGGCGAAGGTTTGTTGTTTAAGGGTAAATCCTGTGATGTAAATGTAATGTCCGGTGAACCGGGTGCGGGTGGAACAGTGGAAGTTACCATGACCATATTGACATAGGCCTCAGGTTGGGTAATAAAATCAGCGGGATCAATAATCATGTTAGCAGAGTGTGACAAAAACAGATCTGTGTATATCTGCAGTTCACTATTAGCTTTCACCACTGATTTTTTAGCATTTTGTTTATTTCCATCAAGACGAATGGTACCATCCTTGATGCGGTCTTGTATTTCATGACACAACACATAAAATGTTTGGTATCATGTCCATTAACACGATGGTACTGGAAATAAGTGCTCCCATCATACCAATTAGGGTAGGGTTCTTTAATAGGCTTAGGAGTCAGAAAAGTTACGATCTTATCCTTCAAAAAATTCTATAAGATGAAGGTATAAGACTCTGATAACTTTGTGAACTTCCAGTTATGTTTGAGGCTGTTGTCATCAACAACGACTACTATATTCACAACGGCCTTACCTTTCTTAGAGATTGATACAACGGAATTTCCCTCAGAATGGGAGCATGAGGACGATCCCCCAAACTGAACAACCGTTTGTTGGTACTCTCATAAGGATGCACACAAGTGCATGAAAGAAGGGTATTTCATAAGGGAAAACTTCTCTTGCCAAGGCCTTTGTAAGTTCCCTATGAATACCTTCTTCATGTTAGAATCAGGCAGTTGATACGAGATTTGTGAAAGGGGCGCTTGGTAATGTGCTATGAAGTTAGTGATTTTTTCATTATCTCCTTGTTTACATCGGACAAGATCCGAAAAGGTCATCTTCGGCCTGATGTTCGCTTGGAACTATCTAAGGAATTGGTTTACCAGTTGACTGAACGGGAAAATAGAGTTGTCGGGAAAGGAACAGTACCACTCAAGCGCTGTGTCCTTGAGGGATCAAGGAAATAGTTTAGCCATCAACGCACCGTGATGGAAGAAGTTAGTGCACAGGGCGTTAATGGTCTAGACACATGTGTGTGCAGATCTCCCTTACCACCATAAATTCTCAAATTTAGGGATCTCCATTCCTTGAGGGAAAGGAGTGTTCAAGATGGCAACCAACAATGGGCTATGTTAGAAGAAGAGCTTGAAGATAGGCTAGGCAAAAGCTTGGGAAAGACTCGCCAACTAGCTCTGCATCTTACCCATATTTTGAAGAAGAGTGTTCAGAATAGCCTGATCATTAGAAGATAGAGGGCCAGAGGGACCACCTCCAGAACCACCGCCAAGGCCTCCTTCAGAGCCACCACCAATGTGACCTCTGCCAGAACCACCACCAGGGCCACTGCCACCCAGTAGGGCCTCCGTCAGAACCACCACTGTGACCTCCACTGGAACCACCTCCACTACCAAATCCACCACCACTACCATAGCTCCCACCACTCATCTCGCCAAAACCTCCACCATTAGAGGTGACAGGAGGGGTGAAGCTAAAGCCCAAAGGGACCCTGTTAACCTTGATAGTTTTGGGTTGTTCAGAGGTGAAAGGGATATTGATAGAAGGGACCGCGTCGGCCATATAGACGGATGTAGGAGGCATTGATACTCCTAACTGTCCTTCACATTCTTCAAAAGTGACTCCTTGTGTGAAGCTAGGGTTGTTCAAAGGAGCACATGCTTTGGCGAGACCAAGGAGGCTAGTCAAAAGCTCAATTCCTATTCGATCTTTACTCATAATATGTTTTAATTCATTGACAACCCAAGCGACTCTAGCCATCTTCGAGTTTCTTTCCAAGTGGTTTTCTAAGTTTCTCAATCCCTTAATAAGGGTGGCAATGTATTATGCAGGAATTTGAATAGCCTCATGCTCATCCAACGATGATGGTGTAGGAGACGCAGGGGGAGTGGAAACGTGTTGGTTTCATTAGCGAATCCCATCTCGTTCTTTGACAACTGTTGGATTGTGCAACCAAACTAACGGTGGGAGTGGAGAAAAGACCCGTAGAGAGACCAATCAAGACCTTCGTCCTTTCCATCGAGAGGTGTCGTATACTTCTCCTAATGATATACCCAAAAGTTGTGGATTGGGTCGTGATGCTCATAAACCTTCACAACATTCAGGAACACAACGGTCACAAAGTACATGAGAGAGATCTCAACACCAATGGATGAATAGATGTTGGTTCACATCGGGTTCACCAAAAAAGCAAGAGACGGGGACCACCACATGCAACACCCTAGGTCACAGAGGGTCAAGATGCAAGAGGCTGCCCTAACTTACCTCAGCTAAGTGTAATGTTTGGAAATACAAGGTGAGAGTAACGAGGACTGTGAGACCTCTCAGTTACTCTATAGACCTGAAACATAGGAAAGGGCTAGGCAAGCTAGTTTTTAGGTCTAACGCTACGCCTCAGGAAGCTCCTTGTTCGAGGATGAAAGCCCGGTCTCTGGACGTTAGCGCAACACGCTGGTGTCTCAAAAGTGCACTGGCATCTGTATGGCCAAACAATAGTGAAGACAAGACCTCAAACCAATAAAACTAGCTAATGGCCCAACTGATTAACTAAAGGGCCAGAATGATGTGATTAAAGAAATGAAATACTCTCTAATATTATAAAGCAAATATGCAAGAGTGAAGAGAGTAAGGAGGATCTCACCAAGGAATTCGTTTTCCAACTGATCCTTTGAGAAGCACATGCTCCTGCACACAACAAGAGAGGAAAATGTTGGGTGGTTGTACAAGGTTCTGCCTTAGTCAGACCCTCATTTAGGTTTTTCCACCTCCATGGAAAGCCAAGGAAATGAGATAAAAGAAATAATTTAGTAAAGAGTAAAGAAGCACTACAAAACAGTGTTATGCTACTCAACCAAGTGATAAAGGAGAGGAGAGGGAATCTTACCACCTCCACCAAGAGCACTTAAGGCTGCTTGGGGGAGAATATAAGAGAACTCAAGCCTCTGCTGCAATGGCATGGTCCCAAACTTTCTCTACCGAAGTGATGGAGTGTTGCTTTGGCTACAATGGGATGCTTGAATGCTTGGAGTGAGTGAAAGTGGGCTTGAGAGTGAAGTGAAGAAGCTTGTGAATCCAATCAAGAAGTTAGAATGCATGTTGAAGGGATGAATTTGAAGGAGGAATAGAGAAAAATGGCCATATTTGGGTTGGTCAGCCGAAGGGGGCATTACAAATTCACCTCCAATGAGAAGAGTAATGCCTCTGCAGGTTTGGTCGAAGGGGGCGTTACAACTTCACCTCCAATGAGAAGAGTAATTCCTCTACAGGTTCAGCCGCAAGAATCTACGAGGGACGTAAGCATGTCGCATAGACGTCTGTACACCACACAGGCATCCTCGACAAAAATTCCTCCACCGACGCTCAAAACAAGCACCAAGTGGGATGCAAGCAGTGGGCTTAGGTGGAATTAAGCCTTTGAACTTGGTTTTCTAAGGTGGATAAAGGAAAAAGGGGGATTTGCAAATGGGGTGAAAATTCAATTTCTTATACACTTACTAGGTAGAAGAAGTGTGAGAGAATTGATGTATTATCTATGATGATTTAGGTCTAAGAGGGTATTGGTATGGGTGTGATACAAGCTAATGTTGTTTTTTTTATTTTGGTGCATGTTCTAGCTATCTAGTAGCATTCCAGTCTATGTATATAGATTGTATGGGTGAATTTTCCAGTGTTACATTTTATTTTGTGTTTATGGAACATTTTATTTGTATGGGTTTATCTTGATAGTGTAAGTTGTTATATTTTTATATTCACATGCAATGATAATTCAAGGGTTGGAACCACAATAAAACCACCACTATATGATCTGAGACAATGCACAGATTATATATTATATTAAAAAATAACCTACAAAAATATGTTACAATGAATGGAAACATCTCATAAACTATTGATTTCTTGTGGTTGTGAGTATTTTGGATTTTCCACTTAATTCCTTCAATTATGTACCTTAAATAAAAACCTAAACTAGTAACAAATAACAATAGAATTCAATGTTAATCAAGGCAATGGAATATGTAACTATTGTATACTTATATTTGCATCCTAGGTAGTTTTTGTATTTCACTAGGTTATATGTGAAAGCTAAATACTAATAAAAAGAGAAATAAATTTAAGAAGATAAATGAAATAAGTATACCTAGAGATTAATACATTAGTTAAAGGGCTTGTGACCTAGAAGTATTGGATAATTTCCAAGCATATGTGAGAATATATAGATATTTCTAAGAATGACATATTACTAATCAAACTAGGACATCAAAATAAATGAACCCAATTAAATAGAGCCCCTAATATTATGCATGTTAACATATCCCTTAATATTAGGCATTACAATACTAAATAAAATGCATCCAAAAAAATGGGGTTTGACTTTCACAACAATCTCCCTTGGATGCCAACACCAAATACTCATGTGACTACTCTCAAGCCTTAAAGAAATGTAATCTATACAAACTTCATGTCACATAAGGCCTTGGTGAAAATATTAGTTATTTGGTCCTTTATATTGCAATAGCAAAGATGGGTCATTTGCTACTCAATGAGGTGTTTTGTTGTTATGGTGATAGACCTCAATATGCTTCATTTGGACATGAAACATTAGATTCTTGAAAGTAGTAAACAAGGAAATTTGTTTGATGTTGTTAGAGTATTAAAAGAATACGTTGCAACCAAGTGATTTATTTAGCTTTCCCATTTATTGAACCATTGATATTCATTCTTTGTAGTCAAGGAAATATTATACTAATTCTTACTAGAAGATGGGTTCTAGGTTGAAACCAAGACACAAACATCTCTTGTGGTTGATTTTTAATCATTTGGATAACTTTTCTAAGATGAATTATAATATCTTGCAAGTTTGTTGAGTTTCTAAGAGAGGAATAATAAACACCCATAATCAAAGTCCCTTATACATATCCCAATATTATTTTTATTGCCATCCAATATGGAAGCTTAAGAGAACTCAAAAACCTTAGCTACGGCAATAGAGATATCTAGTCAAATGTGTTTCAAATACAGAAGGATTCCAACAAGTTTTTTGTATAAGGTAGGATTAACATCACTACCTTCGATATCATTGATCAACTTCAACCATAAGTATGTGGAGTTAAAACACTATTACAGGATGATATTTTAAAATTGTTGAAAAAGTATGTAACATACTTAGTTTAGGAGTGACATATATACAATATGATATTTTAAAATTATTGAAAAGGTATGTAACATACTTGGTTTGGGAGAGATATAAATTCCATGGTTGAGTGCAATATCATGAAGGGAAAAAAACCCTAAGTAAAAATAGAAATACAAATAAATAGACTTAAATGACTTATGTAAAAAAATGAAGAGGCATTTATAAAATGTTAAAAAAGGTAGTAATAAATTTATAAGAAAATAAATTTAGTCTATGGAATATTGTTTTTCTTTGACTAATTTGAAATTAATTTAGTAAAAGTTAGATATTTCAAACTACTAAAATTTTTGAATTAAAAGAAATAGGTGTCATTCTAGCCAATTTTTTTATACTACAGGAATTGGCTTATGTCCTATAACCTATAGTGCATCAATTGATAAATTTTTTTAATGTGATCAGAAATGCTAGCAAGACATGCCCTTTGGTACCATATGGATGGGTGGATTGGAACTTGTGACCACTTTCCTGTAATAGGATGCTTTCAACCAATCAATCAAGGCCCTCGCCCATCATTCTAGCCAACCTAATTTTACACACAAAATAATATTTTTCATCAAACCTTGTATATAAATAAAAAACACATGGGTGAATGTGACATACTATTTTTAAATTATTCTATAAAATTAAAATATTAATTTTTAATGCAACTTAAAAAAAGGTTCTAGCTGGCCTAACTTGACCAATAAATATGAAATTCAAAACTTAAATATTTTTTAATACCATTGAACCCTAAATCATCAAATAATTTTATACTTGAAAAATGATAATGGTTTGAAAGTTATGAGTGTATATATACCAATAATTTATACATGCTCCATGCAAAACATAAATAATAATTAAGTATTAAAGTTGTAAAGAGGAATAAATCACATTTTTAGAATCTTGAGAGTTTCCTCTATAAATTATTCTCATTTTATTAATTTAGGTTATAAATGTTTATTAGCTCCAAGGATGAATTCATGGTTCAAACTTTTAAGATAAGACAAAATGCCTGATTTTTGCAAGTTTTGATAAGTTTTGGGACTCCTAATTACTTAAATCCAAGGTAACCTCAAGGCATTTTTGTAGGTAACCTAAGTTATAAGCTAAAAATATTAATATGTTATTCAAACAAATTTAAATATAAATCCAAATGATAGCACTTTTCTACCTAATATTTCTTTTTTCATTACCATTGTTTGACCCATAACAGTCTCACATTCACCCTCATTTTCTTTGTGCCACATCTAGATACAAGAAAATGGAGTAGAACACCAAGATCTATAATATCAAGCCTATCTTTCAAACTCAATTTTATGTCACTAATTTTATCCATCCTAACTCTTATGATGATAAGATCATGAAAAAAAAGCACAATAATAATTGTGCCACCTTCATCAATTTTGTTCACATATTAATTTGGATCACAAGTCCAATAATATGGAAGTATCAAGCTTTAAAATACTTATCAACCTTAACATACCAAGCCCTTGGAACTTGCTTCAAGCCATATGGATACTTCCTTCATCTACAAACTAAGTGTTCTTGTCTTGAATTCTTGAATCCCTAGGGTTGAAAAATATATTGATCTACTAATCAATTTCTCCATTCAAATAAATAATTATTAATATTAATTTGGTGAAAGGGAAATTTGAAATGAGTTTCCAATGCTATAATAGTCTTGACAATACTAATCTTTGCTACTCAATCCCTTCATTGTGTGAGTACCCTTTGACTACTATATTTTTTATGTTACCATTAGACTTGAACTGTCTTATACACCTACTTATTATTAATGCATTCTTTCTTTTGAGTAACTCAATTGTAATTCCCAATTTTTATTCTATCTCAAGGAGCCATATTCATTTTGTATAGCCTATTCCCATTCATGTTTTCCCTTAGCTTCATCATAGGTTTGAGGTTATTAGTTATCATTAATGTGGTCATTGGGGCACAATTAACTTATTCACCCTCCTTTGATAGATTTTTCAAAGACTCCAATTCTTCATAGGAAGATTGCATTTGAAATTGGCTTTAAAATTTCAATAGTTTCAAAGATATTGTATAATACGTAATTGTTTATGGTCATTTGTGGGATAGTATTCGTAGAGAATTTACCAATATTGTCAAAATCATCATTAAACTTAACATCCCTATTTGTGAACACACTCCATATCAAGATCATACAATTTGTGTCCTTTCTTCTAATAATTATAGGCAATGAAGATATACTTAGAACTTTTCTTATCAAATTTATTTTCTCAAACCTCATCAATTATGTGAGAAGATTATTCACATTCAAATACTCTCACATACTTAATTTGGTTTATTACTTTTCCTTGCTTCCACTAGAGTGATATTTTGTAAACAAGTTGCAGGAAATATATTCCAAACATGAGATATTTTTTAACTATTCTTCACCATTGTAAATGTTTTAACCCTCTTTATCTTATTCCTACTCTCACTTTTCACAACAAAAAAAATTCTATCCTTTTCCTTAAGAAAATAGATCCAAACCTTCCTTGAAAAATCATAAATAAATGTGAGTAGACCCAGAACTCTCAAACAATTTCAAATGAAAAGCTTTACAATTACATGTAAGAACAAAAACGTTCTCAAATGAGTGCCGCCAAATTAGTCACGTATATGTGGAACTATGTTTGTGCATATTAACAATTTTTGCTAGCACTGTATGAGAGGGAAAAATTAGGACTAAAATCACCGCTACAATGAGCTTTGTTGTAAAAATTCATTAAAATAATATAATTTATTTCCCTAATAAAATTCTGAGTAATTCCTTAAAAATATCTGAGAGGAATACGATCTATGGAAGTATATATGGAGACTTCCGTTGTTTTCGCAGACAAGAAGAACTTTCGTGGATATTGTTCAACGAAAAGAAAGCAAAGACATGTGGGGCCTGGGCTTAGGGCTACGATCATCCTCTACATTTTATGCATAATACATTCAGCAACTAGACAAGACATCCAAACCCCAACAACTCCATTAGAAAAATTACTAGGAATGAAGATAATAGAAGCAATGAGATGCGACAATAACTTGACAATATGGATCTATGGAGGTAGAAGCATGCTGTCTGAGGTGGAAGGCAAGTGGAAGATAAGAAAAGATAGCAATCACTGTGTGCCTGGCACTGTCAGCGTGATGTGGTGGCTAGAGAATAAATAACAGTGTTTTTAGGCAAGTGAGTCTAAAAGAGCCTGAGAATGTAAGTAAAATGGGTAGAAATGGTCGCAATGGGAATAATGAGTCCTATCTGGGGTCTGTAGTAATGTCAAATTCTGTTGGACAAAACGTATTGTACTTGCCAAGAGGTCTAATCAGAGTTTGGTGAAACAGATATTGGGATTGAGTGAACTTTAGAAATATCAATCTGAATAGCTATATGAACGAGTTCGACCACGTTCGTCGGTCTCTAGAAATCAGTGTTGTGTGTTAAACTGTTTTGGCTTGTTCCATGTCTTCTCTCTGCAACTTTTCTTTTAAAAAAAATGGTATTAATTATTGTATGTATTAATGAAAGAGGTGGAGTTGGTAGTGGTAGTTATAAAGGTATAGTTAACAAATCTCTTAGATTGGACGTGGGAATTGAGTAGTGGAGTATTTTGAGTGTTGTTGGTGGGTTCCATTTGAGTTGGCTGATGATTTTAGATGCCTACCTTAAGATATAATCCATTATGGACTTACAAGTCAACAATGTTGTTTTTTATCAATATGAATGTTATTTTTCTTTTCATGGCTCATTGGGAGTTCTATTTAGTATTCTTAGAAGAACCTCTTCATTTTGAACATGAAGCTTTTGCATTTTATCATGGTTTGATGGTACATTATTTGTAGAAACCATTTGTATTATTCCTCTTCCATTTGTGTTATTTGTAGAAATGTGCATAAGTAGATGGACAATAGTATGAAGGAAGGATTACGATGTTTCTATCACAATTCGACTATGTAGTCTTTCAGTCGAATATTTTATAAATAGTGGTTCACACAAACCCATCTCATATGAGAATAAATGATCCACTTGACACTCATTGCATGAAGAAAAGAGCTTAACTTTATATAAAATTACACCAATTGCTAATATGTAAATATAGTGTATTAAGATTTCTAGATTCGAACTGTGTGATCATCACGATGCAATGAAGATAGAAGAAAAAATAGATGTTAAAAAATTTCACAGATTCAATCCAGAAATCTTAATAAACTATTATCATGAACTGTGGAAACTTCATGTAAAGAAAACTAAATAAAAATTGAAATGAGTGTATGTTTCCCCGATACAATGAGCTTTGTTGTACAAAATGATTAAAAAGAAAATAATTTCTATCCCTAATAAAATTCTAAGTGATTCCTTGGAAAATTCTAAAGAGTAGTACGCTCTGTGGAAGTACATGTGGGGACTTCCGTTGTTTTTCTTGGATATTGTTCAAGGAAAAAGAAAAGCAGAGACATGTGGGGTCTCATCCTCTACATTCAACAACTAGACAACTCCTAACAACTCCATTGGAAAAATTGCTCCTCTCCCCACATAATACAGAGGCTGATTTTTATAGAATTCCATTGCCGTTGAAGAGAGGTGATGTTGAGTGACGATCACTCCACCCTACATCTGACAAACCGACAGAAAGCGTTAAGAAGAAGCAGACATTATTATTTTTCCAAATACGAAAAGTTGGTATGAGATTTTCCACCAGGTAGCGTTTTCTTAATATATTAAATTATATATTTACTTATTCGTACAGGAATTTCAAACAGTTGTCACTTTAACGATGTGACGGAATTGTCTATGCGGCCCTCAAAACGGTCATTTGATCGTATTTTATTAATTAATTAAAAATAAAGTGACGATGTATTCTTTGTTTTTAATTAATTAATAAATGTGGTCAAATGATCGTTTTGAGAGCTGTATAGACATTGCCTGATGTGACTAGGGGTGGGATTTCAAACTATTGTGTGTTTTAAATAAATGTTTGTTGACTGTTGTAAAATTTTAATGATTTTCAGTTTATCTTTTATTTATATAATTTTTTTAATAATTATGAAATATTATTAATTAATGTTTTTATTTTAAATATATTTATTTAAAAGAGGTGTTTATATTAAATTTGTAATTCAAATAAGATAAAAATATTTAAGGATTTTATTTTATTTTATTTTATATGAATATTAAATATTAATATTTATTTAAATTACTACAATTATATAAATAGATAAGTAATTTGATGAAAAAAATAAATTATTTTATTTTGTTTATTATATAAATGTAGCGTGGACATATAAATTTTAGTTTTGTCAAGAATTAATTTTTTGTGTTACATTGTTTATTTTAGTTTTTCTTTTCAAAAAATTGTATTTATTTTGTTCTTAATTTTTTTGCTTTATTAAATTACTTTGAAAAATATAGTAAATATTATATATAAGTATATTATATTTTATTTACTTAAGAATATTTTTATAATATTTTAGAAGTATTTTAATTTTATAACTTTAATTTAAAAAAATAAATGTGACTATGTTTTGGTTTTTATACATTACATGGTCACATAGCATAATTAAATAATAATTTATTTAAGTTTTCAAATTTAATAGATGACAATTATACTAAATACAATTAAGATTGAGAAAGTGAAATACTATTTATATTAAAGTAGAATTATATATATATAGAGCAAGGTGTTTCTCTACAAAAAGGCTAAGCAAAATTAAATCTTGATAGTTACTTTAAAACAAGCCTAAGTTTAGTAGGAGGAGGTTTTGTGTTAAGAGATTCTATAGAATTTTTGGGTTATGGAGGTTTCATATTCTTTCAAATTAGAATAACAATAAGGGAAAGTGAGAAGTGTTGCTTGCTAGCTTGGCAACAATAATATTATGCAAAAATAGAAAAATCAATAGTTAAAGGAGACTTGATGGTAGTGATCAATCCCATCAATAAAGGGAGTAGTATGAATTCAATTCTAAATAGATATGTAGAAGATGTTTCCAAATTAAAGGAGAAATTTTTATCAATCAACTTTCAACATTGCAAGAGACACTTAAATTTAGTAGCAAACTATCTTGTAAATGACGGTATAGTTCAAGAGATAATAATGACTACATATAGTCACCTCTAAAGCACTTGAGAGGATTTAGAGAAAATTTAGGTTTTCATCCTCTATGGGCTAGTTAAGCAAGATCTTGTTGGTTAGCTCCAGCTAGTTCTTTCTAATGTTTATAGATGTGTTACAAGAAAATTATAGCCCATCTCAAAGTGCATTTTAATTAAATATCATGTTCTTGGAGAGAGGTGTGTGCATAAATCATATTAAGGAGGAGGTAAATTACATACATTGTGTAATTATTATGGATTAGTTGGGCTAAGGGTGCAAAATCCATTGATGAGGGTATGACAAGTGGTGTAATTATTATGGTTATTTATCATGCATGGTAAGGTGATTTTTCCAAATGAGATGTATGTTTTAGATGTAGAGTTGGTTACATAAGAAAATATCTAGTTGGTATTCTCTTGCGTAGTTTGAATCTTGGTATAGTATATCCTAGTAGCACATAAGATGGCTAGTAAATATAGATCAGAAGGGGAAGGAGTTTAAGGCATGTAAATTTTTTTTAATAGGAATTTAAGATAATATTTTCCTAGATGAATTAAAAGTTGTATTAGGTTTTGTTAAAGGAGTGCTTGGTGAAATGGGGATGAAAACAAGCAACAAACCTAATGTGACAATATGAGGTGACTTCATCACTAATATAGAAAATTTTATTAAATATGTAGAATTAAGGCTATGACTATTAAAATTGTTCCTCTTAGACCAATTTGGGGGAGACAGTAATAGCTAAGGTAGAAGATATACTTGAGGATCTTGGTGAAGCACAAGTATGAATTCAATGTGGAAGGAGAAACTTTAATATCCTCATCAATGTTAAAATATTTTAGGTGGGAGGAGTTTGAGGATTTCATCAAGAGGTTAGGGTGCTCCAAGCATATTGTAGTGACTTCATCATGATGTTAGCACATGAAGTCATCCTTTTCTTCCCTAGCATAGACCCCTTACTATTGGCTACTTTTTTTTTTTCTAAACTTCAAGAGCTTCATTCTCAATCATGTACAAACACCATTTTGGGTATTTTTTATTCAAGGTATTTTTTTGTGCTCTATCCAATGATGTGGATTTTTTTATTACTAAACTAGTTATATTGTATCCTATTGAGGAGAATCCTGTTCACAATAATCTTAAGCTCACTTGGGAGACATCTCAGTTTTTATCTCACGTCATGTGGACTCACCAAATGTCCCTACACTTGTCCATATAGTTATACATGTGATTTAATTTTAGAGGGGTTGTCAAATTTCCACTCCTACCTTCTCTCCTTCCCATCCTTGAATTTATATGCAAGGTTCTTTTGTACATTTTACAAGTTGTTGCATGTGATAATTTTATTCATTTTTGCATATTGTTCATTTGTGAAATTGTTTTTGATATATCAAATGATCTTGGTTGCTCCAATTTAAGAAAGGTGGTTTTTAGCTTGTATGTGTTACATTATCATGGGAGATTGGAGGTAGACAATAATTTCATGATTCTAATATTTTGTAGTGGTACAATGCACATTTCTTGTCATTGTTGTTCTGAAGTTTGGCATGTAATTTATTTCCCCTCATTGGCAGGGTCTTGTTGGTGTACGTTTTATCATCCACTAAACACACAAAATAAAATGTCCAAAGACACTCTATTCTCTCTTGAACAAAATCACCGCATATGCTAAGATTGCAAGAAGATCATATGGCAAATCCAAGGTTTCTTTTATCAAGGCTTGACATGTCTTGAGTTTTTGGTCCATCTTGATATCATGGCACCTCCACTAGGCCATTTGCAGATGTGGGTGGGAATCTTGATTAGGCTGATACTGTGGGTACTCTTGGGGTGAAAATTTGACACTCTTAATCACAAGGGCGTGATCATATCTTGGTGCATGAACTAATTCATATCCAGTTATTGGAGGATCTGTTGCCTCTGAATTTATCCTCTCACTCCTGAAGATATCTGCGGCTACTTGGAACTTGCGATAATGTAACTCAAAATGTTGATATGTGTTTTGCAGTATGCACCATCCTGATAATGCTGCTTTGGCTAGGAACACCTTGTCTGCAGGACGATTGTCAACAGGCAGATTATCCAAGGGTGATACTACAGTACCGTTGTTAGGCACAGTGTTCCATGTCTTATTTTGGAAGCTTGAATTATTATTCTGAAAACCTTGATTGTCCCTTTGGTAATTTTGATTGTCTCTCTGGTATTCGGAGTGACCTTGACCTTGGTAACTCCCTTGCAGTGATTGATAGCTCCTTTGAAAATTTTGTATTTGACTAGTCTGACTTTTCAGATATGCGATTTCAGTCGATAACTTCTTAACTTGGTCAATCAATTCCTTCATTTCATCCTTTTCTTATAGAGTGTGGCTTGAAGTTACCACATTCTAAAGGTATATTGGTTGTGTTAGTGGCACTTGGGACATAGGCATTCCTAGGTGAAGGACCAATTGATTATTTGCGGAAGGGACTTGGTTCATCATAGGTGTATGTTGAGCCAATGCCCGATTGATATCTTGAATTTGATTCTAGGCGGTCACATTTCCTAAGTAATTGAGTGGACTAGGAGCCATACCTACTCCTAGAACATTACTGCCCATAATTTCTGCAACATATACTTCCTTTAAATCTGTTGGGGCCATATTCTTTGACTATACAAACATGGTGGTAAGACGATCCAAAGCATTGTAATAGATTGGCAGTGCCACTACATTATCCAACTCGTAAGGATCTCTTAACCTTGTGTAGGTTCTGTGGAATCTGTTGAACTAAAAATGCTAATTGGTTCATGTTCTTGCCTCTTTACTTCCACAAATTTCCTATACAGATCAGTTGGGGAAATTGGTGCCCTGAAATTTTCTAAGAAAGTAGTCTTCATCTATTGCCAATTGTGAATGGAATTAGCTAGAAAATGAATGTACTAGTAAGAAGCCTCCTCATCAAATGTGTAGGGGAATAACCTACAAGAAACATCTTCTTCTTGGATATCTCTATTCTGAAGGAGATCTTCGAAAAGTTTGATATTGTCATCTGTGGTGTGGTTCAGGTCACCACTATGAAACTTGGGACATAAATGTTCCAGGTTCTTAGGCATGTCATGATAGAAAGAAAACATCATAGGTGACACA
>VDFB02390941.1:0-16877 GCA_007258455.2 Sequoia sempervirens | reverse complement strand
TGTCATTTTTGAACTATGATATCTATGAGTGCACAAGATAGGACAAGCCATCAGTCAATGAGCCCCCAAGGCGCCCCAGGTCAACACTTTAGGGTTCATCATGTTAGTCAATAAGTCAGCCATAGTCACACTCAAACACAAGACAATCATCAAAACATCAACATTCAAATCATGAACCAATAGACAACATAGTCCAATCAGTCATCAGTTCACAAATCAATCAAATTTCCAAAACAATCTCCACCTAGTCACTTTATGGTCCCTTACAAGAGTGTCCTTGGAATTTGATGTTGTCAAAAAATCATTTTCCTTTTCAAGATGTGTCCTTCCTAACAACAGGTGCCATCGCATAGTCATTGGCCTTTTCAAGATGTGTCTTTTCTAACAAAAGGAATCATCAAACTGTCAAAACTATTAGACTATCAAATCATTGAACCATCAAAATTATCAAACTGTCAAATCGTCAAGCAATCCACCTTCGACAAGAAAATGTTAGAAAACATATTGAATGGATTTTGATTTTTCTAGTTTATTTTATCTTATCTTTTTGTTTTTTTTTTTTCTCTTGGTCATGTTACTAGCTACCTTGAGGATGCCCCATGAAGGATTTAGAGGTGCGATGACATCTCATGACCTATTTTTCTTTGTTTTTTTTCTTTGGTGTGTCTTGACAAAAAGACTAGTGAAACTTTTCCCTTAGTATGAGTTGGGACATTCCTTGTCTACGAATATCTATTTTTCACAAGTGGATGGCCTTGCACAACTTGGTCTATGTCATATCATGGTGTTTGTTATCAATTTGTGCCATTTTTATTTCCAATGATGATTAATGCAACACCTATTTGTACTCTGGAAAAATATTGAAGGTTTCTTTATAATACTAACCTCCATGTGTTCTATCCTAACATCCATCTTTTTCATGCTACCATTCATCTTTTCTACTCTAACATTTCTTCAAGTCCACATCTTCATCATCCTTATCTATTTTCCCCTATGCTTTGTCCTTCATCTTCTAGTCTTCTCATCTGTTTCAAGAGCACACTTGTGTTGTTTGAACTTTCATGTCCTCTTGAGGGGCCATACAAGTACCTCCTCATCATCCTTCCTCTCCTCACTTTCATGTTGGTGCATATTTTTGACTTATTTTCTAAATCAAATGCACAACCCTAGCTAAACAATGGAGTACAATGGAGTAAAAATTCATAAAACAAAGGAAAACTTCACCAAACATCCTTCATGCCCTCCATGATTGACCTTCATTTCCCCTCTCCATTTGCTAAAAAATGGTGTTTTCCCTTATATTTTTGATGAGCAACTATGACTATGACAAAGCCCTAAGCAAATATTGAAGGATTGTACTATTGCTGCAAATTGCAAGTATGCAAGTATGAAGAAATCCTAAAGTCTAAAGCATAAAATAGTCAAGCATGAAGTCAAGAGGTATGAAGTATGTCAAATGAGGTTGAAATTACATTTTTATAGAAAATCCATTTTTAGATGAATGACCAAGATTATAAATTGAGAAATGCCCTATAATCAATGGCTGAAATTAAATGTGACAACCAACAATTAGGGTTAGGGCAACATTAGGGTAAAATTTGAAATGAAGGGTTGAGAAATCAAGGGACAAGAATGCATGTGACAAGAGGATATTGTGCATAGAAAAAGAGATTGTTGGAAAATCAAATAATAATTTAAAATTATTTGATTGAAGAGGTTGAGTTGACCATTTGAATTAAAAATTAATTTAATTGCGGGGTCATGTGATAGTAAATA
Source organism: Sequoia sempervirens (assembly GCA_007258455.2). Lineage (NCBI taxonomy): Eukaryota > Viridiplantae > Streptophyta > Pinopsida > Cupressales > Cupressaceae > Sequoia > Sequoia sempervirens. The sequence goes on along the minus strand of VDFB02390941.1, from coordinate 15,101 downwards.
ATGATTTTAAATTATTTACTTGGTGGTAAAATAGAAAGTGGACAACTTTAGATAAATGGTTTTATTTAAAATTAGAAAAAACCAAGATGGATAGTAATTAAATAAATCAAAGAAATTTATTTAATTATAGGTAGATATAAGAAATTAATGATGCATTTAAACAAATTAATAAAGTTTATTTATTTAAATAATTAGAAAGAAATACTAGACAAATAATAATTAAATAAACTTATGAATTTATTTAATTATAGAGATATAAGAAATTAGTGATATATTAAAATAAATGTAATTTATTTATTTAAATAGTCAAGAGGTATAAGGGATATGAATTAATTAAATAATTGAGAATTATTTAATTAATAGTTGAATTTGGATAAGAGGACATAATTAAATATTTGAATTATGTTGAAAAGAATATGAAGAAAAATTAAGTTTGCAGGCCTAGGTCAATTTTATGTGTCTACATGTTGTAACACACTTTCACATTTCCCTAGGGTTTTCATAAATAGTTGGGATTATTTATGCTTTAATTGGCCTTATTTTATGTATAGGGAAAAAATAGTATCCACCCTAATGTGTGGGAAAAAGAGATGGATCACTTATTTTTCAAGGCCCTAAACACCTCAAATTATGCAAAATATGATGCTAATAATAACTAGAAATATAAGCTAATAGTTATAGCAACTATGAAGAATGTTTTTAAAGAATAGAAAGTTGTTGTTTTTGAGCTATGGAAGTCTCATTCGCCTTCAATGGCTAATGGGTCCTTTTAGGGTTCTAGAAATATGATCTCAAGATCTTGTACCTTGATGTATGCACTCTTGAAATCCTAGTTATCAATTTATGGAAGCATGTAGTTAATTTTGTAGAGCTCTTTCCGTGATCTTGCACTTTGAATGCCAAATTTTGCAACTCTGCAAATTTGAGAACTTTGTTTCAAATCTTGCTCAACCTAATATTCAACTTATAAATCTGCAATAACACACTCAAGGGGAAGAAAAACTTGTTTGTTATTGAATGGGGTTTTGCATCAGTAAAACCCTTGTAGGTAATTAAACCAAATGATGAAATGAAGCATGAAATGTAATAATATTAATGATATCACCTTGGATTATATCTTTATAACCAAATCTACAAACAATCATGGAGTGGCCATGAATAATGTAGATCTTAGATGTAGGATGATGCTTGTAAATGGATTGCCAATGCAACATTGAATTCTTATCTCAACACACTTGAATGCATTAAACCCTTGACATGATGATAAGACCTTGAATTTCTGCAATAATCAATTGAAATCTACCTTGGAATACCTTGAAAATTCCTTATCAATGCTTTAATGCTTGATCACTTGAATTCTTGAATGCTTGATAAACTTTAAAGCTTGTGTTAGGAGAAACAATATGAATTAACCCTTTATTTATACTAAATTAGTAGATTAACCCCAAAATTTGAAGAACTGAGGTTGAAACTAGATCTGGAAAGAAAGATATTTCAATTCCCATGAGAATGAAATTCAAAAAATAGGGTTTCATTAAGGGAGGACCCATTCGCCACCAAAGGTGAATGGGTCTTGGCTAAGTTTCAAGGACCAAGTTTTTGGGAGTTGAAACAAGGCCAAAAACCCATTCTAGATCAAATGAAAAAGGGGGGTCTTGTTAAGGGAGGACCCATTCACCACTAAGGGTGAATGGGTCCTGGCTCAACTTACCAAGACAAAATTTCATGCAATGAAAAAAATTGATATTTAATTTATGATTGTCGAGAAAGATCCTCGAGAGGTGTCAAAATTAAGGCCTCAAAAGAGGGTTAACAACTCCAATTAACCACAATGAATTGAGACCACCTAGATGAGTGTGGAAGTTCTTTAAAACACTTTACAACACCTAAAAAGGGTACAAATTATGTACATTTTTATTTAGAAAGGAGGATTAATTAAGCAAATAAGTCCTAAAAAAACATGAAAGTGTGTTACAACACTTTACAACACCTTTGAAAAGGACCAATTAAGGCATGATTTAGTTAAATAAAGCTCCTAGAATAGTGTGAATGTGTACAATACATTAGAAAACCAATCCAAGACAATTCATTAATTTAGCTTTTAAGGTCATTTATCAAGCAAGGAAGCTGAAATGATGGTGGTAAATGAGAGAATCATATTAGCCTCTCATACCATACTAAAGTTATCCTCCTAACAACTTCAATAAGGCACCACAATGAAAATGCTTTTGTGAATGCTTTTGAATGTCATGTAAAATAAATTTTGTTAAAGGGAATTTTACTTGTTTGTGTAATATTATTCCTCTTAGGGAGCATTGTGCCTAATGTCTCCAAGAGAGGACAAGCCAAAGTGTCAGATTACTTCCCATGGGTTGCCTCATTTGTATCATGCCATGATAGTATATCATACACTATTGGATGGAATCAAACCTAATGATACAACCAAGAAGAGGACACATCACAAAAAAAAAGAAAAATAACACCATGAAATTCATTAAAAGATGTCATCATTGTATGCCCCCACTTTAAAGCAATTGCTACACCATCACTATGAGAAATTGTTTTAAAGTGGCCAATGATTTTGATCCTAAGACATGACAGCTTTCCATGAAAAACCCTATGCCAAGTCATATGTTTCTGAAGCAAGTTACATCATGAAATAGGAAGGGTTTCCCCCAAAAACACATAAGGGATCTATGGATTTTGGGTTAGTATGTCTATGCTACAATGTTTTCATAGAGAATGGAACTATCAACATTCCCCAAATACTCATAGAACTGGAAGAATGATACAAAGAGAGTGAAAACAAGGGAAAACCTTTCAGGTCAACATGGAAGAAACAAGAATGTCTCAACACCTTACATCATTCCCAAAAGGAAATCACAACACAAATGAAAAATAAAATGGAAAAATATTTTGTGTCAACATGGAAGAGACATAAATGTATCGACAGCTTGCATCATCCCCGAAAGGAAAACATAATACAAATGAAAAATGATTACACCATAGCGAAGAATGAAGGTACATATAGAAGAATGCACAAAAGGGAGAGGAACATAAAATGAAACTTCATGGGGGATCACATTATTCACATGCAATCAAAAAGAAGAATGAAAAAGGAAAATACTAGGAAGGCACATGTGAGTCAACCTAAAGTAGGTCATCCACCTCCCAATCTCAGTTAGTATAAACAAAAGGTGGGAAACTAGCCAAAGGGACAAGACCAAGTGTTGAAATAGGATACACACCAAGTTCAACACTCTTATTAGTAGATTTTTCATCTAATCTCATGGAAGAAGAAAACAATGCATTCAACTCATCATGCACTTGTTCATCAATATTGGCAATATCAATGTCATCATCTAAGTTAATCACAACAAGAGGTCAAATAATAATGTCCTCTCAATGTTCTTGTTTATGTTATGGTGAGGGTTGAGAGTCATCATTCATTTCTTTCGATAAGTTGGGATTTTGATTTTCTATTTTATGGTTGTTTTCTTGAGATTCCAATCTATGAGTAATAGAATGGAATCTACGTCTACACTCTCTAGAACTTCAATTTATTTTTAGTTTATTGTCAATTTGTTTTAGTGTAAGAGTGAGTTTTTCAATCAAAGGTTCCTTCTCTTCCTTGGGAGGACTAGAGGGAACAACAATAGGTTGATCGACCACTTTCTCTTTGACTTTGTAAACTTGTTTGACTCTAGGAGGGAGAACGAGATTGTTTGTATTATCTCATGGTCTCTTGTATGAAATTGTAGGAGGTTGTTCTATAGGTTTTTTATGTATGGTCGGCAATGTTCTTGGTTCAATCATTGTCTCATCAAGGATGGTTGGTTCGATCATAGGTTGAGGCATATTGTGAAGGGATTGTTTTCCTATTTCCTTTCCTTGAATTTTTTATATGATTTGAAAAAGAAATGTTCATGAGGCTTGATACATTCCATAGGCTCTGACCAAAAGTAATCTAGTGAAAATTTCCCTTTTTCCAAGGCAAGATGTAATTTTCTATGATGCACAGTGAAGAATTCATTTCCAAATGGAAAATTTAGACATTTATGCACAACCCAAGGGATGGAATTCATGGAATGAACCCATGGATAGCCTAGCTTCACACGAAATTGGTCTAATTGTGGAATGCTAGAAAATGAGACTGTTAATGTTTTTAGTCCCACTTTTAAAGGGAGATCTATCTAGCCTAACGTAGGGGAAGAAATTTTTTTATGTGTCTTGATCCATGCTTCCAGATTGTTATATGTATCTTGATCTAGTTCATGCACATATAATAATTCTTCTATGATTACATTCTCTCCATAGATGGGATCAATCAATATCCCATTAGTTCGAGCTTATTATTGTTTCGACCACTTATGTAAAGAGGACCATCAAGTGCATGTTTAGGTATGTTATTTGTGAGAAAGCAATTTCAAGAGGTTGATTATTCAATCCCTTATAGGTTCTAGCTTTGATAAATTATATTACATCATTCATGGGATGTTGTTTAATGGTATTCATATTGTCATCATTCATGTCAACATTCATCACATCAGTCTTTGTTTCACTAGCTTTGACAAATGAAATATTGTTCTTAGTCATGGGATTTGTAAATATTTGTAAATTTTGATTAGGAGGAGCTAAAAACTTATTTCCTTGATCATTCACACCTTTGATTAGTAAATGATTAGAATCAATAAGGACTTTCACAAGATTATTAAGACACATATACTATTTTGTACTATGTCCATTTTTTTGATGGTAATGACAATAAGCATTTTTTTGAAATCCTTTGGGAAATGGTGTAGTAAGATCACATTCTTTAATAGGAGGTAAAGTAAGCATGTTTTCTTTCATAAGCTACAACATGATATTGTGAAGGGTATTGGGTAAAGGGGTGAATTCTCCTTCTCTATCCCCAAAAGGAGTTGTCATTTTTATAGAAGTTGCTTGATTATTGCTTTGTTGACTTGTCCAAGGATGATTTAATTGTAAAAATCCCTTACTTTTTTTCTTCAATGGTTGATAGTTGTTTTAAGTTGTGGATTCAATCTTTTTAGGACAACAATGGGGATTTTTACCATCACGACCACTAGTCAAGTTTTAATGGTCAAGAAGGGTGGTACATAACTGTGTGAAGGATGGAAACCTTAAAATTTCAAGTTTTCTTTGGATTTTATCTTGTAAGTTGGAAATGAATATTATTTGAAGTTAATCATTAATAATATTAATGTTCACTTATGAATAAAGTTTTTGATATCTTCCTATTAAATCAGTCACTTTTTCATTCTCCTATTGTTTGCATGTCATTAAATCAGCAAGGGTCATCTTGGGACCCATGTGAATATGGAATTAGTTATAAAAAAGGAATCAATTATTTCATTGAATGAACTAATTGAATTGTTTGGTAAAGAGGAGAGCCACTCTAAGGCAGTATCTTTCAAGGATCTAGGGAATAACTTAGCCAAAAGTTTATCTTCAAAAATAAAATCACTACACAAGACTGTGAAGGAAAAAACATGACTTACAGGATCTCGTTTCCAACCATATATTTCACAGTGAGGGACCTCTATTCCTTGTGGAATTTGTTCTCTTAATATGTCAAGGGAAAATAGGGTGGACTTGATGTATTGCAAAGTTTGTTATGTTGTAATTTTTCCACTTGTTGTTGAAGGGATGTCATGTTTTGCAAAAGTGAATTAATGAGAGGGCCATTTTGGTTATAAAGTTGAGGAGAATAAGGTATTTTAGTGTATGTATGCATAGAATTAGTGAGTTGCAGGTTGGTGGAGCTGGATTGTTGCAGAATTATTGTATTTGAATGCACAAAGGTGGAAGAGATTCCTATAGGAATTCAAATGGAAGTGTATATGGTGCTAGTAGGCATGAATGTTGTGTTTGGTTGAATGGTAGTTGTGGGTTGAAAGGTTGTTTTTGGATGGAATTTTTTTGTGCGTAATAATTTTGTTGTGGGTTATAATTTAGTTGTAGGTTGTGTACTAGTGTATGTAGAGATGGGCATTGTTGTTATGGAGGACAAAATTGGAATTCTATTTTGACTTTGAGTAGACCCCAAAGCTTGAGTGGAAGTGGTAATGGTAGGGACAATGTTGGTAATGTTAAGGGCATTGGTTATAGGAGGTGAAGTCATGGGTAATGAAGTATGCAAAATATGAGCCATGGAGGGTTGATTCTCAACACTATCAAAAAGAGAGTTACAGTACCCAAGATTCACAACAAGTGAGATATCATCGAATGACATGAGCCTCAAACTATATCTTATAATAGTATTGTGAATAGGGCACCAAGCTGTAAAGCTCATGTAAGTTTGACGAACCTATTGTGCAAACCTAGAATGGCAATGCAATATCCTCGAATGAAATACAATTTTAGAATCTAAGCAATGCAATTTACTGATTAAAAAATTCAATAAACTAAAAATGAAATGTTTTGATTCAATTTTGAATTTTTAAGAATGAACTAAAATGAAGCAATTTAAGTTAAATGCAAAGAAATTGATGAAACAACAAATTAGAAAAATGAAATAGTAAGATGAACATACCAAATAGAAGCTAAAGACTAAGATTTTAGTGTTCTAAAATTGCAGATCCATAGCTAATAGGGATGTATTCACCAATAAGGTTGAATAGGTCTTAGTTAGTCTTTCTGGGATTTTTCTATGGAATTCAGAGTCAATTTTGATGTCTTTTCAGATACCAAAAGTTATAGATCAAACCTAATCAAATATTTATTCACTAGTAAAGGTAAATGGGTTTTGGTTAGGTCTTTTTAAAGTATTTTTGAATTATTTGCAAATTCTCAGATGTATCTTTCAGTTCTAGGTTGTAGAAAGTGAAATATAGCTTCATATTTTCCAAAAATTCAATACAAACATGCAATAGAAAGATGAAATGCAAGACCTAGGTTGAAATGCAATTTTGTTTTGATTTTCAAATGCAATTGAATGATATTTAAATGAGATGCAAAATGACTGATTTTTTATGTAATTTTTAGATTTAGGAAGTGCAAAATAATGCAAATCTAAACCCTACATGATATGGAATATTTCAATGCAAAAGAAGAAATCCTGAATGAATACAAATCTAAATGTAATGAATGCAAGGTTTTAACTTAATATGAAATGAGAGACTCCAAAAATTAGAATATTGCAATGTGAAAATGTTGGGTTCACCAAATTATGTATAGGGTGAAAATAGGATACACCCTAATGTGTGTGAAAAATAGATGGATCACTTATTTTTAAAGCCCCTAAATACCTGAAATTATACAAAATATGATGCTAATAACAACTAGAAATACAACCTAACTATTATAGCAATTATGAGGAATGTTTTAAGAGCATAAACACCTGTGTACTTGTCTGAAAATTTGTTATTTTTGAGCTATGGAGGACTCATTCGCCTTCAGTGGCGAATGGGTCCTTTTAGGGTTTCAGAAAACTAATTTTAGGATTATGTACCTTGATGTTTGCACTCTTGAAATCCCAGTTATCAAGTTCTAGAAGAATGTAGTTAATTCTATAGAGCTCTTTCTATGATCTTGCATTTTAAATGACAACTTTTGCAACTTTGCAACTTTGACAACTTTGCTCCAAATCTTGCTCAACTTGATCTTCAACATGTAAATCTAAAATAACACACTCAAGGGAAAGAAAAACTTGTTGTTTTTTATTGAATGGGGGTTTTCCTTAGTCAAACCCCTTGTAGGTAATTAAACCAAATGATGAAATGAAGCATGAAAATTCAATAATGTAAATGCTATCACCTTGGATTATATCTTGTGAATCAAATTTGCAAACAATCATGGAGTGGCCATGAAGAATGTAGATCTTGGATGTAGGATGATTCTTGTAAATGGATCCTCAATGCAACATTAACTTCTTATCTCAACAAGCATGAATGCATTAAACCCTTGACATGATGATAAGACCTTGAATTTCTGCAATAATCACTTGAAATATTCCTTGAAATGCCTTGAAAAATCATTATGAATGCTCTAATGCTTGATCACTTGAATGCTTGAATGCTTGATAAACTTGCTAGTTTGTGTTAGGAGAAAAAATGCGAATTAACCCCTTATTTAAACTAAATTAGGAGATTAAACCTGAAATTCAAAAAACTAAGGTTGACACTAGATTTGGAAATAAAGATAATTTAATTCTCACTAGAATAAAATTCAAAATTTTGGGTATTATTGAGGGAGGACCCATTCACCACCAAAGGAGAATGTGTCATGGCTAAGTTTCTAGGACTAAGCTTCGGGGAGTTGAAAGAAGCCCAAAAACCCATTCTAGATCAACTAAAAAAGAGGGGTCCTATTAAGGGAGGACCCATTTTTCATTAGTGGTGGATGGGTCTTGGCTCAACTTACTAGGACCAAATTTTTCCCAAGGAAATAATTTGTTATTTAATTTATGATTGTTGAGAAATATCCTCGAGAGGTGTCAAAATTAAGGCGTAATAATAGGGTTAATAATTCCAATTAACCACAATGAATTAAGACCACATAGATAAGTGTGAAAGTGATTTATGACACTTTACAACACTTAAACAAGGTAAATTTTTATTGAAGGGGGGCCATTAGGCTTAATTAATCAAATAAGTCCTAGAAAAGTACGAAAGTGTGTTACAACACTTTACAACACCTTTGTAAAGGACCAATTAAGGCATGATTTAGTTAAATAAAGGTCCTCAAATAGTGTGAATGTATACAAGACATTACAACACCACTCCAATGCAGTATGTGCAAGATCATCATGGAAATAATAGGCCCATAAAATTATGGCAAAAATTAGAAAAATTAGAGGAGTTAGGAAACTTGACATAAAATTTGAATAAGTTATCTATATATTATTTCAAAAATATGTAAGTATATAATCTGTAGCAAATTGAATTTAGTTTCTAAACTACTAGGTTTGTTTAAAAAACAAAAAAGTCTATTTGGTGAAAATTTGAAATTTCAATGCAGTGGTAAATTTAGGGGAGAAATAGGTAGGTGTCTGTCTGACCACCCTAACCATAATAAATGATAATATTTTTTTATAATATTTTATATATAAGTAGAGGACTCATGTCAGATGTGATGCATATTTTTTTGTAATTTTTTTCCAAGTAAATAATTAATTATGATTTTTTTATTACAACTTTTAAAAAATATAAAAACTCATATGTCTGACCACCTTAACTTGGTCAAAACTTCATGAAATTCAATTTTCTTTTTATAATCCTATGGTATGCAAAGCATAGAATGTGATGCATTTTTCAGATTAAAAAAATGTGATATCGTTTGAAAGATATAGATGTTTTCAATGGATCTATCAATCGGGGACTTTAGTCATGTTTTGAATAGAAATGAATAATAATTACTTATTAAATTCAAAGTAAAGCATAATTTATATTGGGAATTTGGAAAGCTAGATCTCTTTTCAAAGTACTTTTTGTTTCATCAAATTTTTGGTAAAAAAAGATTAAGTCAGCCACATACCCATCATGTACCACTTTTTGGCCCATCGCTGATCCTACACATACCCACACCATTAATTTATCTTTAATTTCCAATTATCAAGCAGAAGAGGAAAAGGATACTTTGTTCTTTTACCATTTTTTCCATCCACAATCCTCATTTAATACATATTTTTTGAGGGATGATCTAGAACTTTAATCAACTTATCTGATCATAATTGGTGTTTCTAGATTGTGCGACTCTTATTCTGATGGTCTAGGAATCAAATGCCATCTTGGACATATGAGTCCCACCTAGGGTTTTGTGTCCCAATCCTGATTTTACATCTTTCTAAGTATTTTTAAAGTTGTTCCCATAATTTATGCCTAATGAGACTCATATGCTACTTCTAGCGTTTGAGTCTTGTGTGGCTCAAAATTAAAAATAATTCAAATTCTTGGTAGGATTTTATCCTCCTAGATTTGATGTCAGCTTGTAGTGTTGTAATTTCAGAATTTTTTTCATAATTAAGTATAAATACAAGGTTCTTCCACTCATTTTAACCCATGACTTTGGTGAGAGCATTCATGATAGAAAATTGGAGTTCACAAGAGCATTCAAGTGTTTACAAGAGTATTCAAGAGCATTCAATGGTAGATTATCAAGTAGTTTAGAGCATTACTCAAGCATCAAACATCATGTCAAAGTGTTCATGCATCATGTTTGTTTTTGAGCTAAAAATTTTGATGTAGGATTTTATGATTCAAGAAAATGTGCAATTAAACATCCATCCTATTCAATCAAGACTCAAGATCTACATCCATTAGAGCCACTTCATACATGTTTGCAACACTTTATTACTAGGGTTTGGGAATTTGTAACATTGTATATTGTTCATTCATCATTTTATTACAAGGTTTGATTACCAAAACGGTGTTTGACTAAGGAAAACCCATATCTACCCAAAAAAATAGACTTTTTCCTCTATTTAGTGTGTGATTTGCAGGTTTAGGTTGGAGACACATTGAAGAATAGGTTTGGAGAAAGTTTTCAAAGTGTTCAAAGTTTTCAAAGTTGTCAACTTGCATTAGAGATGCTTGGAATACTTCTACAGGTTGCAAATGAGGGTTTTTGATCTAGAAATCAATTGGAAATGACATAGTAGACATTCAAGACTAGATTCAAGCTTTGAAGTTTTAGAAAACCCTAACTAGAATGATACATCAGTTTGGTGGATGAGTCCTAGTTTAGGTCATTTTCTAGGTTTCTGTAGTTTTAGACACCCATTTGCAATATCCCAATTTCTACACAAACACCCAGATCTGGGAGTAAATCACCTATTCCTACATATGAGTCCCAATAAGCTCTAAAATTAACATTTTCAATATTTCATGCCTTGATCTATTCATCTTAAGGTTTCCAAGTAAACACATTTCATCTTGCAGTTTTTTATTATGATTTACATAATTTTCTGGGTCATATAGTGAAAGCTTGCATTACCTTAGGTTTAAGCATTACAAATTGCATTTCATTTATCCTTCAAAGCCTTAGATTATTGTTTAACCTCTCATTGGTTTATAATAATCCCCTAGGATAGCCTTATTGTAAGATCTCTTTCTCCTTTGCATACTTTAGATTGAGATCTTTAGTGTTTCCCTTCAATGAAATAATTAGAAAGCAAGTTTTTCTCTATGTTCTAAACCATACAAAAGCAACCTCCCTCTTTCCATTTTTTCATTTTGGTTAGATTGCATATAGAAAATCATAAGTATGATTTGGAGTGCATTATCATCCTAGATCTTTCTTGCATTAACATTTCATTAGGATTTTGCAGTAGTTAATTGGCATTCTAGGGTTTTTAATTCTTACATTAGTGAAAGTACATATAGGTTGCATTTTTGCATCTCAAATCATTGAAAAACATATAAAATATACATTTTCATTTAATTTATATATCATAAAACAAAAAAAGCATAAAAATCACTTGAAAATTTCTAAAAAAAATTGGAAAAAACCTTCACTAGGACTCTAGGCAATTTAGTCCCAGTGCAAATTTTGCACTGCATTTTCTAGAATTTAAAACATTGTTTTTGAGCTTATGTTTACTGTTGATATCTTTCTATTTCAAATTATAGAGTTTCTATTATATTTCATTGCATTTATGTTTCATTTAGTATCCCTTACATGAGTATTTGGTGTCCTATTGCCAATACTATAGTGAGATGAAGTTCGAGACTAATGTCATCCCACGATAGCACAATCATCATGGATTTTGGGTTTTCTACCTCTTTCACTCCTAATATTGACACTAGTACACTAGGTATGTACCATACCCTTAAAAACTCTTTCTTTGCCTTCAAGTATTGTGATGCATGCTCAAACAAGGATTGATAGTGTTCCACAAGAAAACATAATTCAAATTCATGAGTATTTAGCAAGCCTACAAAATCAAGTGAAAAATGATAACATTTCAACCACTTCCATACCTACTATAGATAAAATTCATTGCATTCTTGAAAGTGAAGATGGACTTGACCTCATGCATAACATAGTTTAGATTTTTGGAAAACACCTCACCTCAACCACTAGTTATCCTTTACCTATGAACAATGCCACAAGACAAGAAGGAATTCAAATTTCTCCCCTCAAAACAATTTCCTTTATTCCTACCTATACCAACCATCAAGTCACAACAACAATGCAACCAACTAGTAATTTGATTCCTTAGGTATTTTTGCTATCATCCCTAGTACCTTTGTGGCATCGCATGTGATATCTGCTACAACCTCATCACCTATAAGAATTCCATTCACTTCTCCCTCAAAAACATAAACCCCTTCACCTTTTTCACCTCCATCTAATAATACAAGCAATGACCCTCTCATAAACCAACTTTTGCAAGCCATTTCATCCCTTCAAAAGCAAGTCTCCACCATCAACCAAAATCAAAATGGCCCACTTGCATAGTATGTCAAAAGGAATCCATTGTCCTTGGAGATATTGTGAACACTGATGCCACAAGGTGTAGAGGTGTCTATATTCAAGAAATATGGGGGAAAGGGAGATCCTTCTAACCATGTTGCCACCTATACTACCTTGTGTAGTGAATTTGTCCTTGATGATAAACTCTTGGCTAAGCTTTTCTCTAGGTCCTTGAAAGATACTTCCTTAGAATGGTTTTCTTCACTATCAGAAAACTCGATTCATTCATTCAATGAGCTTGTTGAGGCATTTATAAACCATTTCCAAGTGTATATGACTCCTAAGATGACCTCGACTGATTTGATGAGATGTAAGAAAATAGAAGAAGAAAATATTACTGACTTTATTTCATGTTATCAATCACTTTATTCCCAAATGGATGTTAAGGTTGTCGATTCTCACCTTCAAAAGATGTTCATAGAGAATTTTCAAAGCAAGAAACAAGATAAGATTACCATGATGAAATTTCCCTCATTCATTCACTTATGTATTGCCCTTCATGATTATCAAAATTTGGTTAGTAGTTGAGATCTACAACATCTACTTCTAGCCAAACTATGAAGTCTGAGTTCGCAAATCAAAAAAATTCTCAGTCTTATAGAAAATGGAAAAAAGGATTAATTCAATTCAACCCCCCTCAATAAATAACTTACACTGATAATAACCAAGTAGTTGTTAATGTCATGATACCCTTTAGGTATGGGGACCCAAAAAGAAAATTCACTCCCTTACCCAATACCCTTCACAACACAATATCACAGCTCTTAGAACATAAGATGATTACCTTGCCCCACATTAAAAATCCTAATCCTAATAAACCATTATCCACAAACTATAGACCAAATTCCTAGTGTCATTATCACTGATAAAATGGACATGGTAGAAAATATTGTAAGAATCTTAAACATATTTTGTAAGAACTCATTGATTCTAATTTTTTTTCCATTGGAGGTGTTAGTGATCAAGGAAATAAGATTGTTGCCCCTCCTAACCAAAAATTGCAAATTTTTACCTACCCTATGCCTAATCATAACATTTCATTTGTCAAATCCAGCAAAACTATTAAGAATGATGTGATGAATGTTGATAGGGATGATGATAACAATGATACGATTGAACATGATCCTATAGATAATGATCTTATGGATGATATGGTAGGAGTGATAGACATCATTCGTTGTAAGGGCCAAATTAAAAAACATCTTAATATTGTTTTCTCTTCTAAAGATATACTTAAGTATGCACATAATGGTCCTCTCTACATAGCTAACTGAATCTATGAAAAGCCCACTAATGACATATTAATAGATCTTGTATGGGGAGAGAATGTGATCACCGAGGAATTCTTACTTTTTCATGAACTCTATCAAGATATATATGATAAATCGAAAGCATGGATCAAGATGCATAATGGTTTCTCTTGCCCTATGATGGTATTGATCACTCTTCCTTTAAAAATAGGACCAAAAACATTATATATCTCATTCTCCATCATCCCATAGTAGGATCAATTTCATGTGAAGCTAAGCTATCCATTGCTTCGCTCCATGAATGTAGTCCCTTTGGTTGTACATAAATGCTTAAAGTGTCCCTTTAACAATGAAATTTTCATTGTCCATCATAGTGGCTTTAACCCTTTTTCTTCCCATGGAAATGTTTCCTTAGATTTCCTTTAACCCAAGCCTATAGAACCTATCAAACCATGAGAAGACTTATTTTTCAAATCCTATAAAAAGTTCAAGGAAAATAAAAAAAGTAGAATTATCCCTCTGAAACATGCCTATGTCCACCACTGAGCCTACCATTCTTGACGAAACCATTATTGAACCTAAAGAAATTCTAAATAACCAAGACCAACCTAAGACAAACCTTCACCTACTTCCTACAAAAGACCAAGAGACAATGAAAAAATCCTCGTCATGCCTCCTAGAATAAAATAAGTTTACAAATTCAAAGAGAAAGTGGTCAAACAACCTTATGTGGTTCCTTTCATTCCTCCCCTTGGGGAAGAAAAGAAACCTATGGTTGATCAACTTGCTCAACCTGCTCCTACACAAGCACAAATTTAAAACATAACTAAAAGAAAAAAAGGTGCTAGAGAGCATAGGCATAGATGTTGTTACCTTGCTTGTAGGTTAAATGATGAAATAAACAAAGAAAATATAGATCAAAACTTGATTGAAGGAACATTTGAATGATGATCTTACCCACTCCTTGAAACAAAAATATCCTATAATGCAATGACAACAAGAGTTAAACCCTTATTTGGAAATTATCATTCAAACTCCTATTGTGATTAATTTAGATGATGATGATGATATCACTAAAATTGATAAGGAGGTGCATAATGAATTGAATACATTGGTTTCTTCTTCCACAAGCTTAAATGAAAATTCTCCTATGAAAAGTGTTGAATTTGGTAATGACCCTAGTTCGACACTTGCTATTGTCCCTTTGGCTAGTTGTTTTCCTTCAGTATTCAATGAACATGATTGGGATGTAGACAAATTGCTTTAGGTTGGCTCACATGAGCCTTACTAGTCCTTTGTATTATACCTTTTTCATTTTATTTTTATGTGATTGCATGTGTGTGATGTAATCCCCCATGACGTTCTATTTGACATCCTATCTATTTGTGAAATTCCTCTATTTGTACCTTCACT
>VDFB02390940.1:0-42613 GCA_007258455.2 Sequoia sempervirens | reverse complement strand
TTTGAACATCTCCATCCCTGGTAGGAGGACCGAGGTCTACTCTGTTCACTTCGAAATCACTTGTTGCTTCCTATGAAATTTCCCTTTCACTAAAGGGTGCACAATCTCTATCTAGAGCCTTCCTGATTCTATATCATCTATCAACCTAGCAGTAGTCTTTAACTTCTTCGGTTTTGGGGTTTAAGTTCTTTGCAATAGTTGGCCCACCATATCCTGCTTAGGAAAAATAGGCTGTATAGCCTTTCTCTTTCGTGACAATGAATCCTCTAACCAGGTTGGAGTTACTAAAACCTTAGTTGTCTTGAAACTTGAAGACTCGAACAATGTCCAAGTGATTGGAGGAGTGTCCTTTGTAGGTGTAATTGTTTGCGACTTCTGAGATGTGCCTACCTCTCTGACAGGTGATTCATCTTGGGAGGGAGAGGAATTGATAATTAGATTTTACAAACCCTCCTCTTCCTCTTCTCCTTCATTTTCCTTTTCTAGAGTAGACAGGTTAAAGATATATATTCTCCATAGGTTTGTGAATACACATTCTTATCTGGTGGATCCTCATTGCCATCTCCTTGGGCTCCTAATGGTAACGATTGCGAAACATCGCCAGTTGATTGCCCACTTGCAGAGGCTTGAGAAGTGCCTTCGGTGGGTCATGAGTCTTTAAACCTAGTGTGAGGGTGGGATCATTTAGTTTTCTTCTTGGTCACCCATTCTCGTGTTTTGGTCAAAGCATCAGTAGTCCTTGCTTCAATAGTCTCTTTCTCTTTAAAATTCCAGTCCATGTTAGGAATAGGATGAACTTCTATTAATTCAGTATACACCGGGTCTACCATGTCAGACCCATCCTCCATAATGCCCTATAAATCCCATTTCAAATCATACATATCTGTTCCATTTTCAATCTCATCTAGCTCCTTCTCCTGACCTCATATTCATCAAAACAGTTAGCCCAATAATCTTAAAGGCTTGATTGGTGATAAAAATTGGGGCTCAATTTCAGGTTCTTCTTAATATAATCCTTTAAATCAAAAGGAACTCGCTCCTCATATGAAGGCATGCTATACCAGGACAAATCTTTTTCAATATTAAGGGCATCAGACATTGAATAACAACTATAAGCACCCAAAAGAAAAGGGAAATGAACTGTCAATCTCTTCTCGCCTTGGCATAATCTATTAACATTAGCCAATTGCCTACTTACTTCAATAATTACCCACTTATCTTCAGGATATTTAGGAAATTTTATAGGAAATCCAACATATCTGCCAACCCTTATGTATGAAAATATCTGGAATTGAATAAAATGACTACCATAGAAGTCCACAAATTGTATTGCTTCGGGAGATAGTCACATTGCAAGACATCCTTGCAACTCCCTGACCATTCTCATGGTGAAAGTGTTAGCCACTCTTCTGAGATGCAAAAAACTCTTTTGAAGCTGGAGTTTATCAAAATAATCATCCGTAAGCCACTAAAGGCTTTAGTTGTTCTTTCCTAACCCTTATGTTTGGATGAGGATGAGGCACGGTATGTTATTCCCACCACAGATTGAAGCTACTTTCTTTAGATTTTGCAACCTTTATATAGCCCGCCGGTAAACGTGCTTTTTTAAGAGTCGCTTATATGAGTTCTCCATTATGGGATGTGTCTCATTAGCAGTCCCTTATCTAAAAAAGATTATTATTATTTTTATTTCTTTTCACCCAAGATCACACGAAGTGAAAGGGGAGAGGATACATAGCAAGTTCTTGGGGTGACCAAAAAAGTTTGTACACTTGGAGTGTTTCTCTTCACCCAAGATCGCACAAAGTGCAAGGGGAGTGGATATGCACTATAAGTTTACACAAGCAAAGCACTTACACAATACACTCATTCTTTTTAAATCCTCAAAGGCAATGATGACTTCATTTTAAATAACACCAAACTGAAGTATGAAGTTGTATTTGTTCAATTTTAACCAACATTGCAATGGTGAGGATGTATGGGTTCAATTTTAACCAAATTTGAAAGATTGTAGCATTATAAATTTTAAACCCAATTGAAAGTTAGTTTCCCTAAAAAATGAAATAAAGTAGAATATGATGGGTTATATCATCTGAACTGAGAAAAATAAAAAATCCCAAATTTTATATTTTTTTCAGTATTTTCTAGGTTCTAGTAAATCGCATTTTTGGAGGTCTTCAGAGCAGAATTTGGGGTTGAAACTTGTGCCAGTTCCTTAAAATTGATTGTCGCAGGCATCAATTTTCAAGAATTGAGTTAATATTCTTGGAGACCTTTCCAATGGTGTAAACATATTGGAATTCTGAGCATCGAGTAGAAAGTTATGACCCCACCAAGTTGGGGTAAATAATTTCTTAATTTTTCGCTCCTTTCCAAACCTGCAAAATCAATTAGCTTCACAAAAAAAAAAAAAAAAGTCAGTAAATGATCAGAGAGTGGATTAAATTAAAAAATCAGCTCTCTGTTTTACCTTGCAAAAGCATTGCTGGACCACAAAAGTGTTGCTCTGTTAGACAACAAAACCGTCATTGTTCCACAAAGGCGTCACTATAATTCAAAAACGACTATGTTGTACCTGTGAAAAAAACCAATGAGGTCAAAAGTGTCACAATTTTCAAAAGCGTTGCTTTGGTATAAAAAAAAGCGTTGTCATAAAGAAAAAGCGTTGTTGCATTTTCAAAAGTGACTTTGTATGGAAAAAGCATTGTTGTTCCTCAAAAGCGTCTCTTTGGTAAAAGAAAAAGTGACTCCATTCCTGTAAACTTCAAAACATAGGAAACTCAAAGATTTTTTTTCAAAACTAGGTAGTTCTGCCCTACTTCTAGCTCCAAAATGTGACTATAATCATAGTACAAGCTAAATACACCAGATCCAATAGATTCTAAGAAATATTTAACTAACTAAGCTATAATCCCAATGAAATTATTGAAAGCATGAAACGAAAAAGCCATTAAACAAAATAATGAAGAAATGCATAAAGGAAACCTAGTTAAATGCCTCAAACTTCATCCTATTGGGGGATTGGTGCTGCATTGATGTGGAATGGTAGCCCTTTCCCAATCCCTTGGATAAAACAAGCTTGATTTGATAGATTGATGAGTGATAATGGATGATTTGAACCACAATGGATGAAAAATGCTCAAATGAATACTAATGGATGAAAGAATGGATGCATTTCAACAACATAACTTTGCTCAACTGATTATGGATCCATTTCTCATAGAAATGGGGTGTATTTATAGGGAAAAATGGTGAATCAAGGGTCAAGACTGATTTGATCAATCAATGGATGAGATGTAATGAGAGGTGAAGGAATGGATCAAGGATTCTCATCAATGGATGAGAATGCAAGATCACATGGATCAAAGAGTTAATCAATGACTCACAATGATCCAAAGAAGCACACTTCCTAAAATTTAGGAAGTTTGTTAGGAAAGAATATTCCATTTTGGAGCTCAAATGGAGGAATATTCTCATGCAAGTGGATGGGTGAGGGAAAATTAGTAATTAGATAATTAAAACAAAGTTTTAATTGTGCAAGTTAGAAGAAATTAGGATTATCATTAAATAATTAATTTATTTAATGAAAATGGGTTGAGTGACATTTAATTCAATAATTTAGGTTATTTAATTAAATGAGAGGATATAAGGGGGTTTAATTTAAACAAGTGATGCAACGCGTCGTGTTCCTGCCGTCTAGCAAAGTGCTCTTTGGAGTTTTGATTTGAGTGCAACAAAGAAGATTGAAATGGAATGCAAGAGTATTTGATTATAGAATCAACATATAAAGGGTATATTTTGGATTAAATGTTGAATAAAATTAAAAAAAATATGGTAGTAAACATTGTTAAAAAATGAATAGTATATGTAATTGTTTGTAAATGAATGTAATTTCTTAGTAAGCTTAATTCAAATTATTAGTTGTAGAAGATAGCTACTTGTGGAAGGTAAAATGATTAGGGTAGAGTTTGGATTTAGTGTTTAATAAAATTAAGCAAATATGGTACTAAACATTGTTAAAAAACTAATAGTATATGTAATTGTTTGTAAATGAATATAATTTTTTAGTAAGCTTAATTCAAATTATTACTTGTAAAAGAACTAGTTACTTATGTAAGGTAAAATAGAATCAATCGCTTGAGAATGAATGTATTTACCTTTGTAGTAATTGTAGATTGGTTTAGTAAGGTAATAGTGATTAGTATTTGTAGTTAGTAAGGATTGTGTTTCCTAAAGTAATTTACTGCATTGGTAAATAATAAATGCATTATGATATTGCTATTAGGATTCGACTGTGTAGTTTTCGAGTCAAACTCATTGACCCATGTTTCATGAGTAGTGGTTCACAAGAACCCATCTCCCATGATAATGAATGGTCCACTTAGCACTCATTGCATCTAGGTGATGCTCATAGAGGTGAAGCACTGGGCCGTCCTGGGAGGTCGCCCATCCCAGTACTGCTCCAGCTCAAGCACGCTTAACCACAGAGTTTTCCCCAAGGTTAAGCCCACCTAGCTTGCAACCCCATTTGTAATACTAATATAAATTCTCTTTTTTAATATAAATTAAATCATTTGTAATACTAATTTGTATAACTAGGAAATGAACATTGCGTTTTGCAAATGGGGTTGCAAGCTAAGTGGGCTTAACCTTGGGGAAAACTCTGTGGTTAAGCACGCTTGAGCTGGAGCAGTACTGGGATGGGCGACCTCCCAGGACGACCCAGTGCTTCACCTCTATGAGCATCACCTATATGCAATGAGTGCTAAGTGGACCATTCATTATCATGAGAGATGGGTTCTTGTGAACCACTACTCATGAAACATGGGTCAATGAGTTTGACTCGAAAACTACACAGTCGAATCCTAATAGCAATATCATAATTTGACATGCTGTGGAAAATACCTCGTACTTATCAATAAATGCATTTTCAAATTAGTAAATTATTGAAGCAGCGGAACGAAACTAATTTTTTAAATTAAATAAAATGAAGTTACTTTTCAACAAATAGTAAGTATGGGTAAATAATTTACATGTTGGTTAATATAAATTCTCTTTTTTAATATAAATTAAATCATTTGTAATACTAATTTGTATAACTAGGAAATGAACATTGTGTTTTGCAAAATAATTTATACACCATGGTCAAATATTAGATGCATTTTGAAAATAGAAAATTGATTTAGTAGTGGTAGAAAGCTAATTATTGATATTGAATGAAATAAACCAATTGTTTGAGTCTATATTAAGTAGTAGTAAATATATATATATTTTTTTTTTGTAACTTATATTAAATAAAATTAACTAATTGTTTCACAATATAGTAAGTAGTACTAAATATGTGCTTGCTAGTTTGCCCAAAATTACTTATATTAAATAAAATTAATGAATTGTCTATATTAAGTATTTAGGAAGAAATGTTACATGTTGATAATTTTTGTAAATGTGTACAAATTTTTGTTTACTCATATAAATGATTTTAATTTTTTTTTTTTTAATTTCAAATTGAAATAGTGTTGAAGAAGAATCTATGAATAAGATAAATTATTTTGTAGTAATTAGAAATTATGTTATGATTTGACCAACATTAATGAGTTAAATTTATTGAAAGTGCTAAAAAGTTAATTTCCTTTGCAAATACCTAGTATATTTTTTGTAGCTTAAAATTTGGTAAATATTAATCAATGACAAATAGGCCATAAAAAATCAATTTTATGAAAATATTCATCAATGAGAGAAAGACCCTAAAAAATCAACTTTAGGAAAATATTAATGGATTTTAGGCTAAGGCTAGTGGTTTGAAGCATTTCCAATTCCTCGTGATCTATAAATGATGGACAACTATAAGTGGGAATGGTTTTCTATGCCTCGGTGTAGTGGATAGGTTCTAGGCATTGGATGTGTGCCTGGATAGTGAAAATGGCAAGGGTGTTGCATGTATATGTGTACGAATATAGACAAGGGAGAATTTTGGTCTTTGGTAAATGCATAAGTTTATGGTTTGCAAGTTTTGTGATGAAAGTGGAGGACAAAAGAATGTGATAGAGGTGAGTTATTATTGGATTGTGATGGATTGGAAATTGAATCTAGAAGAACTTAGAGTATTTGGTAAAACCTAATTTAGAAGCTTGTAGAAACAAAGAGGATGCAAAAAAGTAATTGGCGTGGGCAAGTTTGTGTTAAGTGTGAATGCATTAAGTGCATTTTGTTAACATTGTGTTTGCAACAGGAACTATTTTTTGGGATTGGAGTGGAGACAAAGTTTTGTAGAGCTGGAAAGACATCTGGTTATTGAAGGAAGCAGTGGAAGGTCAGAGTATGAGATGTTTTTGCAGATTTGTTTGCAAGGAAGCTTGATTGTTGAAATGTTTATTAAAATTGTACAAATTGTTTGATTTTGTCTAAATTTTGGCCCTGGAAAAAATGTCATTGTCAAAGTCTATGTGGACCCATATGGAAAATGACTAGAAATAGGTAAAAAATCACACAAGCTTTTCAACAAACTATAGTGAAACGAGAAAAAGCACAAACAAAACCCAACAGTTGTATAAGATTTCATGAACCAACTATACATTCATTAATTGTGTAGTGAGAGAGATATCAAGTTTTATAAACAGAGAGCCAAGCCATTCACCAAGAGTGCAGTTTTTTAGAGTAACAAATATGGAAAGGTGCAAGGAAGAGCTAAAAAATCCATAAAATTTTTACCAAACAAGATTAAGCACAAACAAAATCCAACACTCGTATAAGATTTCATGAATTAAGTATGCTTGTACCAACATGCGATAGAGTAGGTCAAACAAAATTGTATCAAGTATCAACTTAATTGTTTATGTATGAAATATATCGTTTATGCCTATCGGTATTGCATACAACAATTTTGCTATTCCTTTTTCTACAAGCAAATAAGGGAAATAGAAACACATTATAAGATCCGTGAAATAAATTTCATTGGTCAATTAAGCATGACAAATTGAAATGCAATGCATGCAATAGCAAGCTACACATAAGAAAATAGACTATTGTGTAGCATATAAAGGGAAAAAATGTCAACTGCAAAATGAAAACAACAAAAAGTTGAAAGTTAGAGAGCATGAGATGTAGTTATGTAGATGAGAGAACTAATAACAAAAGCATAGGAAAAAATAATTGTGCACAATTGTGGCAACCTTGTCAGTAGAATAAGACATTGTGAAGGGAAACATAACCATGCAATGGTTCTTTGCAAACATTTAGTGATTAAATCCAAATTTTCCAAGTTTTTCTATTAGGCTAGTGCCCATGAAAGAAATCAATCCACTATTAATGCATTGTAAGTCTCTACAATGGAGTGGATCTAAAACAATATTGCTCTACATAACAACAATATACTAGTATTCTAATGCATCATCAATCAACAGATAAATTTGTTCCAAGTCTATATTTTGACATGTTCACACGTAACACTCTTTCCATTCTGGCCATTTGTGCACTCATTTGATATCCACAACGTGCACAACACAACAAAGCATACACAAGTATTATGATTTGTAGTTTTTCACAATTCATATAGTACAAGGAATTGAGATTGCTTCATAGGAATAGCCAAATAGATAAACAATGGTTTATAGACATCAAAAATATGCTCATAAATACTAAGTATATAATGTTCCCATGACACAATATATAGTTACGTAGACGAAAGAGGTAGTAACAAGGAAAAGACAAAAATAATTGTTCCAAATTGTGACAACTTTGCCATCAAAATGAGACATTATGAAGAAAAACAAAAGTAGGCAATGGATTTTTGCAAACATCTAGTCATTAAATCCAAATTTTGTAGGCTTTGCTAGTAGGCTAGTTCCTATCAAAGCAATCAAGCCATTGTTAATGCATTGTAAGTCTCTACAGTGGAGTGGATCTAAGACAATATTGCTCTATATAGGAACCACATACTAGTATTCTAATGCATCAATTAACAAACAAATTTGTTCCAAGTCTATATTCTGACATGTTCACACGTAACACTCTTTCTATTCTCACCATGTGTGCATGCTTCTTAATCAGTCTACAAGAAATGCATTACATGCCAGCAAGTGTACTACTCATTTTTGTTTAAGTAAATTAGGAGGATAGAGGTCTATGTATTTTGAAATTTTTTTAATAGTTAACAGGTAACAAAAGTAATAGCATATTTAATAACAGGTAAGAAAGCTTGGATAAACTCTTGAAAAGAAAATCTAGCAAATGCAATTGTGAACATGTTCCATATTATAAAAATGTAACAGTAGTGTATAATCTATTTAAACAACAATATAAGAAGCTAAAGTATTATGTAGCATACGATGTATTGCATAATGTAAACATGTAACAATAGAGTTTTATCTATTTAAATGATAACATAAGAAAGTAAAGTATTTTCTACGATATTAATATAGGCAGAAGATCCAATAGGAGAAACATAAACAAAAGCATGAATGGAGGTTCGTCCAAGGGCAGATGGTCTTTTACTTGTTTTTGCTTCTCTGTCACCTGCAATATCATTATTATAGTTAGTATGAAAGGTAGTTTTTTTATATAATTGTAAACAATATGAGAAGTTTGAAAATAAACAAGACTATTTGAATCAGTATTGCTTTATACCTTGTTGTGGCATATACTCTTTACTTGGTTAGGCATATGGCCCCTATGATAACATTGTTTTGATTAAGAGTGAAATACCCTTTGGTGACAAAGTCTCGTAGTGCAAATATCACTGTTGAATTTTCCTTGATGTACTTTTCATATTTAATGTCCTGAAGGACAGGCAAGAGTTGTCCCAACACATTTCTTCAGATTGAGCAATGAACTATTTGCTTGTCATCTATTATGATAATTGCCTTGGGATGAAGTACATATACATAACTCACCTCCTTGCCATAATGGTTGCAATAGCAGTTTCTTGTTGGAGTGCACCATAAGTATTGAATTTATATTTGCGACCTGGGTAGAAAGCTTCAAATGGATTCAACAGTGTGTTTGCTGCTTTTAATGTCCCTGAAACTTGAAACATTTGAACATAGATAGTTAGCATCAACAGTTTGATAAATTATAAATGAAATTGCATAAAGAATTTTAAAGAGTGATCTTAAATGTTGATTGTAGAAAAGAAACTAACTTGTCCAATGTTCTTTTGTTATTCAATTTGCAGATAAACGCTGATCGACCCATGTGAAACACATTTTTTTATCAGCGCTTTTTAAGATATTTTTGAAAAGGAAGGCTAGGGTTTTATTCTTATGTAGGAGTTCCTCTATTTTCAAATATTTCTTTTCATGAGTTGAACGTAGCTGTAGCTGCATGATAATGAGAAAGTTAATGTCTCTTACAAAGAAATTTTATTAAAGCAAACAATGGCATAAAAAAATGTTACAATGGATTAGTGGCATATGCTGGTTAGAATTTTTTACCTGTGCTCTGTCTGATTCTGTTATGCCATTTTTGATATTTATTGCATACTGGCTTTTGAATTTTTTAGCACCGACAACCAGAGCACCTATTGTTCCAATTGGATACTGATTTGTTGCTACTAGCAGCTGGCTAATAGTAGTATCTGGAATGAAGTGGTAGTCTGTTGAAAAGTGAGGCATGCTTTCAACTGTGCTTGTGTCTATCAATATTAGTATACAATCACAATTCCCTCTATCATAGTCTATCCTAGGAGAAATTTGAAAGCCTGATATTGAAACTCCCATTCTTGGAACAATTTTTTGCTCATGTTCTTGTACAAGATATCCACTGATATTTAGCGTAATAGTCATTTCCGCCTTTAGGTCTGTGAGATCTGCACGCAGAAATTTGTGTGTTCTATTGACTTTGTCCAATGTTGCTTTGTAGACAACAAGGATGTCCCCTTGGAATGTGTTTCCAATTTTTTTTGTATTCAACTCTTCAATGGATATAGTCTTCTTGATTTTTTTTCTACAAACAACAAGAGACATGTAAAAGTTATATTCAGACAATGCAAAAAAACATGTTACAGGCAAATAGGATAGACTATTTATCGTTTTCTTGTGTCTTCCTCCATTTCTTGTTCTTGCTCTTGTGGTATTTTTGTTTGTTCCATGATTTGCCTACAACCCAGTGATTTAGTATTACAAAATTTATTGGAAATTTCTTTAGCAATAAATGCTTGTGTATGCTATCATGTTGAACTGATTTAACCAACATAGTGGAATTTTATGAAAATAGGAAAGTGATTAGTCCAATATGCCTCTCATCTATAAATATTGTATACAATTTTCATTGCATTTGACCATATGTGGTAAATCAACGGCTTCTGTAGACTATGTGATTTGTTTAAAAAAAAATGAATTGTGTTAGTTTGCATAAAATTTTCAAGTGTTGTTTTACTTATGTTTTGCGAACACATGTCAAAATTAAAGTCGCCCACAATGTACAATATATTTTTTGTACATGTGTATGCAATTATAGATTGTAGAATTGTGATTATTTCTTGAATAGAAGTATTGGGCCTTGCATAAATGTTATAGATATCAAGTTCAGTAATGTTCTGTAGTATTGTGATTGCGATAGCTTCAATATTCGTAGAGCTATGTTGTTTTGTTTTTGATACAATTTTTTTTTTTTTGGTAAATGTTGTTATGCCATGTATTATGTTCATACCAAAGATATTAAAATATTTTGATAATATACTAGGCTGGAAAGCTTGCACATGCACTTCTTGTAAACACAAAATGTCTGATTGCATTATGTCATAGTCATTGACAATGTCAAGTACATGTGGATGTAATGAATGAGTCTTCAATGTGCATAGTAGCAATTGCGATGCATCATGTGTACATGGAGCTTGGATATTGAGCTGCCACTGTGCACTTGTTTGCAGATGATGCATCTCTTCATGTACGTTGCGCTTAACTTTGAAGTTTTTGATGATTAAAGGTTTTAGCAAAAACAATGAGTCTATTGTCCTTGACCATGACAATGCTGTGTAAGTTAAGTGATGTTGTCTTATGCCTATTGGGTCAAAAGCCACAACTTGCATTGTTAGTCCTTATGATCGGTGAATGGTTCTTGTGCATGCTAGTTGTATTGGGATTTTTTTTCTAATTGTAATTTTCTTGTTCATTGAAATATTTTGAATAGCTCTAGTAATGCGCAATATAGGAACCCATTCCTTGTCAATGAGATTAGTGTAATATTGTGCTAGTTTTGTGCGTTGCTGCTGCCCAATTATTGGATCAAAAAATTTAAGCCAAATGATATCAATGTCATTAT
Organism: Sequoia sempervirens; assembly: GCA_007258455.2. Taxonomy (NCBI): domain Eukaryota; kingdom Viridiplantae; phylum Streptophyta; class Pinopsida; order Cupressales; family Cupressaceae; genus Sequoia; species Sequoia sempervirens. Next base: position 31,357 of record VDFB02390940.1, on the reverse strand, counting down.
CTGTTGTATATTCTTTCAATACTCCATCGATCCCGTTGACTAGACCATCTTGTATATTATAGTTCCCTGCAGAGATTTCAACAAGAATCTTGTTTCAAGTATATTTGAGGTGGAAGAGTGGTTGTATGGCTATAGAGTAATATTGCATTATGGTTTTCCTCATACTCATCTATTGCATTTAGCACTATCATTTCACTAGAAATAGGCAATAGCATTTTATGGTTATGTGCCTCTACATCAACTTTCCTATAGAACATGTATGGAAGTGTTGGGTCTAAAGGTGCACGACGAAAGAAAAGTTGGTTAAGATAGTCTATGTCATCATTAGTTTGTAAGCCTTTTCATATTCTGTTAAGAATTGCATTAAAATTTTCATCCTTTTGTCTCATAGTTGTGAGAAATGAGTAGCATTTTACATTGTCTCTCCAAAAATTGTAAGGCATCAATTTAGTGACAGTGGGTCTATTTTCAAATACAATGGAGTCAAGTACAGGTTGCACTTGGTAAAGATCACCATAGAAAATTGTATCAAGTTTTCCAAAGTACACTGTAGGTATTTACATTATGTCTCATATGCGTCTATCAATGTAATGTAGAAATGTTGAGCCTACTAGGGAGATCTCATCTATAAGGAGCATTCACAATTGATCGTAGTGCTTGGACATATTGTCCAATGCCTTAGATGCTAAGGGCAGAAAATATGATGTATGAAATGATATGTGAAATGTTGAATGTAATGTGACTCCACCTAAGTTGTAAGCTGCTTTACCTGTATATGCAGTTAATAAGCCTTTTGATTTGTCTAGATTGTTGTCAATTGATTTGCTGTAAATGAAAATTAGAGCCTGGTATATAGCTTTTACTGTGAAAGTCTTTCTAGTTCCAACTCCTCTAGTCAAGAACAAATGCAAAGGTTTGTCAATGTTATTCATCTTTTTCATTATAACATCTTTAAGAATTGCCTATTGTTCTTTGTTCAACATTTGTCTAAGTTTGTAGTATTCATTATTGTCAATTATCTATGGGTGTTTAGCAATTTCAAATGCATTGTGTGACATTGTATTTGGTTTTATGTGTTGTATGTTTGGAAGGTCTGCTTGGATGTCATATTGTTCTGTTTGGCTAGTTTTCCTTGGTGTGAATGGCTTACTGTTGTTGTTATCGTCAAGGGACTCAACATATTTAAGTTCCTTTTCTATGTCACCCCATGCAACACTTTTGTTCCAGGTGAAATTTGCACGGTTTTTTATAATGGTTCTTTCATGATGCATGTATGCATGTTCCCATGTGTCAAAGTTGTGTTTCAGTGTACTCTCGTTTATTGTAAATGGTACATAGAGCATCAATTGCTCTCTATAATGATTCTCCAAGTCCAAGTGCTTGTTAAAGTTGATAAAGCATATTACTCTTGATTTAGTTCTTGGATTAACTATAGTTATGTTTTTATTGTAGCTTGAAATAAATTCTGCAAGAAAAATGTCTATCACTGTTTCAGGACGTATTAAATAATAGTCCACTATAGATTTTGAGAGAATGTTTTCTAAATCATTTGGTTCATTGTTTAACTATTTGAATTTTTTTAGAATGAATGTACAGTCACTATAAGACCTCGTGTCAATGAAAATGCATTTTCTTGAGCTGAAGTTTAGTGGAAGTGATAAAACAATGTGCGCAGCTTGCTGTGCTGACATTTGTTGCAAGTTCAACAATGCATTTCCAAGTTTACCAATCATTTTTATTGCATCAATATTTGTTTGCTGGTGGTCCTTATGTATTTTTTTGAATGCATATGTCATCGATTTGTGTACTTTTGCAATGTAAGAGTTGCATTACATTGCTGCAACATATGCATTGAGCACAAACTGGGTGTCTGTATTAGCCTTCCAAAGGTGTGACATTGTCCTTGCGAAACTATTGTTCCATATTTTTGATGGTTTCCTTTGTAAAAACAATGTTGGCCTATTTATTGTAGAGCTCAAAGATGTTATATAATCAGTTACAAACATCATGTTTATGTCATTTAAAAACATGTATAAGGTGTATTTATTGTCATAGTTTGCTTTTTGCAGTGTGGAGTACACGTTGACGGTATTTGAAGTTATTGTTTCAGTCTTCTCTAGTATTGGTGAAATTATTTCTATCTTTCGCATTGGTGGTAAATGGAAATTGTATCTAAAAACTATTTTCCTTGGTCTTTTGTATCTCTTTGTGTGGTGATGCCTTTGCAAACTAGCCAAGTCAGCTTGCAAATGATCAGTGCTACAAGTAATGTACTTGTCAATGAAAGCTATGATGTTTGTGTTATTGTTTTCTGTATAGATTGGTGCATTTTTGACCCATATTAGCATATGATCATGTTCATTTCCTCAATTTTGAAACTCAATCACTGAAAAGTAATCAGTAAAATTTCCAAACATGGAGTCATCTATAAGCATCAACTTTTTCATTGCATTTATTTGGTGTCTATAGTATTGTACACAAGTAATAGGATCCTTCTTGATCAGTTCAAATTTGTCAATGCTCATTTGAGCAATCGGTTCTTGTTGTTTTTGATCTGATTGATGCTGTTTGTGTAATTCTTGTAGTGTGTTTATCAAAGGATCCCAATTTTGTTTAGCGCTACTAAAAGTACAAAAAAATGTTGGTGGTCCTAGCTGGCGTATCATTGCAAAGACATTTTTCTTGTTGTGTATAATCTGGAGATATTCTTATGCTTTTGAAGTCAACATATCCAATATCTGATTTTAAAATTCTTTCAAGGTTTGGTTTGTGTTTCATGTCCTTTGCAACTAGCTTACATCCTTTCAGTCAACCCTTTCGTATTCTTATGGACATTGTAGACAAGACTTGTAGTAGTAGTATCTTGATAGTTTTGAAAATTATATTTGTTGTGTGATATGCAAATTTTCTGTTTGATTGTAAAACTTCCCATTGTGCGATTTTGTGATATGTAAAGTTTTTTAGTATGTCATCATCACGTGGCTTTCCAAAGAATAATGTTGGGAAATTCATTTCCTCAACATATTTGTCTTTGAAGATTCCAGCAGGATAGTTTTGTTCTGCAGGTGCAACTTCAATGATTTTGTATTGCATGCTATGTATACTTCTAGATTCTATGAATCCATGGACCAAAGTTTCAGATGGATTCTCTTGTTCCATGTCACTGTCTGACTCAGTTTCAATTGTGATAGGCCCAATACTTTCTCCAAGTTCATCATTGGTATGCATAAAATGTTCCCAGTCTTTGTTTATTTGGACATTTTGCATTTGTATAGTGTTGTTTTTGACAATTGGGCCAAAGATTCCATGACCAGATTGGGCCACACTATGCCCTTCTGAAATGCATTTTTGTATTCCAATCATCTCTTGAGTGATACAACAATTGTTTTCATGTTATTGGTTGATTGTGGTAATGCCCTTTGTATAATGCTAATGTCGATAGGGACATTAATGATAGATCCTGTTAGACCAATTTGAGATCTTTTGTACTCTAGTTTCCAGATCTGTGCAAATGCAATTTTAAGCTATACAAGTAATTCCTCTAGTTGGGACAAAAGTTGGACATATGGCAATGGTTTATTAGTTTGTATTTTCTGTGGTACAATGTACTTTGGTATAATGAGTTGTTTCAATGCAAAATAACATATGTGGCATATGCAATCTATCAATGCTATGGATCTTGACTGTACTAGTTCATAATATACTTCCTTTTGCTTGTCTTTGAATTTTCTAGTATCTTTGCTAAAACATAGCATTTGGTAGATTGTGCATGTGTATTTTGGTGTATCTTGAATTTATTTTTTGTAAAGCTCTACCGCTGAAATTTTTTTACCCTTATTTGATCTAACAGGCATAGGCTGGTTTTCTTCATTTTTATTTCTAATAAAGCACTTAAGGTACTACAGTCTTACAATAGAATTGTGATTGAGATTCTCATGTTTGAGTCTATAAATAGATTTTCTCTTGCCACTCTCTAAATTTTTCTTTTTGTTAGAATTTGTAGTTTCAGGTTGTATATTGTTTCTAATTAGTTTTATAAGTTGATTTAACCTAATTGGCTGTTGCACATTTGGATTTTGTGGCTGAATTCTTAGCAATGGTTCGAAATGCCCACTTTGGGGGGTTGTATCATGGAACATAATGGAATATTCTGGTAAATTGGGCACATTGTTAAAGTGAAAGTACTTTATCCCTGATGTTGTTGACCAAACAAATATCTATATATTCAGCCACCTCGATAGCCACTGAATACAAAATACGTCTCCCCATAGGCCACTTTCGTCGTGAATAGTGTTTATAACAAATCAAATAAGCAGTCTCCTACATTGTACTTAAATGTACCTACTCTGCATAGTGCATTTTATTTTAGTACATTGTCTATATTACAGACTTGTGAGCACTTTGCATATTCATATCTATCAACGTCTATTGTTTCCATACTTTGATATCTTGTTTCTATTCAAAAAGCATATAGTACTGGATTGTTGGAAATGCTAGCAAGCCTTAATATGCTTCTATGTTGAACCTTATGTAGTATGCATGTAAACAGAGGGCAAGAAATTTGTTCTTTTGTATAAACATTAATTTTTGCACTACAAACAAAGAAGCAACAGTGTTCTGAGATGTTGAACTTATATTCCCTTGTTTAACAATCAACTGTAATTGCAACAATGCATATTTTTGTCTCACACTCAAATTGTAGTCAACGAGTCCTGTTAGAGGAAAAAATGAGACAAATGAGCATACTGGATGACATGTTATATGCAACCAATAAACATAAAGCAATTAATACTCAATGAATACTGTAATTAATAAGAACTGTATTGTAAGAGTGAATAGTATATTTAATAACAAATAACAAAGTCTTTCTAGGTTTTAACAATTGATTGGAAAAATCTTGTTTATTGGATTTTGAGAGTCAAAGAAAACCTAATCAACTATGAACTGAATCTTTCATGTCTAAATTGTATCATTGATTTCTTTTTCTATTTTTTAAGGAACATGTGCTACTCATCTTTGTGCAAGCAAATGACTGAAATTGTAATTTGTTTACAATATTCAAAAGTACGAACAAAACAATAAACTCAACCTAGTGGTATGTATCAATCTCAATACCATGTAATCTGTTAATAGTGAACAGGTGTATACATAAATGCTTCCCCATATCTTGCTTGACTAAGTGCATAAATAATGAGAATGGAAAAAGTATTACATGTGAACGTGTGACGTTATAGAGTCGAGGCAAATTTGTCATTTGATTAATGCCCAAGAACATGATCTACAAATTCTGTAAAGAATGTTGAAGTAGACATAAATGCTCTATTGTTTACAAGACAAAGAACATTTGCAAAAGAAAAATTGCTTTAGGACAAATGTGAATAGTTTAATAATGCAACAACTAACCACAAAATGGACAATTGAATGACATATTTCAATGGTTTCATTTGCAACTAAAATACAATAAGGAATTTGTGTCTTTTTCTATTGCTTGGCATACGCCTTTTATTCATTTTTGTGAAAGTAAATTGATAGAATAGGAAGGCACTATTATTGATGTAGACAATACATGTTAAATGGATTATGTGTTCTCCATAACCTTTAAACATAGAAACTAATGATAAAATTTGCAAAAAAATAGGCTAGCACAATATTTTTTTGCGAACATTGAGGCCTTAAATACAACCTTTGCAAACTTTGCTAATACATTGATAGCCATTGGAGCACTAAATACATAGTCAATGGATCAAATGCTTACACAGTTTAAATCAAGCTGACCAATGTTTTTAGTTTTAATGCTTATTGATTTAGCCACAAAAAACTATGCTATTTGTGAAAGGTTGTTAAAGGAAATTGTATAACCTTTGCACAATTGTAAAGCCTGAAAAACTTATGAAACATGCAATAGGAGAATGTAGACCTAAAAACAAATTTTTTTTTGCACTTGTTTTGAATCATGATTCATACTGTTTAATGCATTAAACATGTTTGCATTCAGTGATTAAATAATTTCAAAATATATAATGTTCTCCTATTTTCATAATTTACTTTAACAAAAATGAATAGTGGACGTGCTCCAACGAATAGAAAAAAAACTATTGCAAACAACGCATTTGCTTTTGTATTAGCCGCTTGGCCAATGAGATTGTTTTTTTTAAAACATTTTTGTCTTTTTCCGATAGTCGGGATTTAAGTGCATGTTTTTTGCGGTGCAAAATTATGGTTTATCTCTTTTTCTCTTGGTTTGAATAGGTCAATTTTTCATTTTGCTTTAAGTAAAATAGGAAAACAGGGGAACTTTATATATGGTGGGGAACACTATATATTGTGACAAATATTTAATTGGGCAACTTAGTTTTAAGCTTTCCTAGCGACTGGTTTGTCTATGTGTTCGTGATACTTGATAACCAGTAATATTGCTTATTGTTACAAAAGCCAACAAGGAAACTGAGAATAGTATATGACATGCTATGAGCAGAGTCTTGTTGACTGTGGGCATGTTCAATGCATTAATTATGTGTTTACTACCTGGATGGCTAGTAGCCTATCAACAAAGCATGTAAAATTTTTATTTGATAGCTGAATCTTTGCAAAAATTTATGACGATGGTCCATTTTTTTGCAAATTTTATCATTGTCTTTGTGGTTCATGGTTCACAATTGTAATTATTACTTTTTGTCGAAAGGTAGGCTTACATTTGCATATGTTGAATTTTCTTTTGAAATAGATGCTTATTTTGTTAGTTGGAATAGGTCTATTATTCATTTTTGTTTAGATAAATTAGCAAACTACTAGAAACATTTAATCATGAACCAGTGAATAAATGTTTAATCCAGTAAATACAATTTATGCGAACAATGTTTAAGAATTGATGAGTACATAAGCATTAACTAAAAAGTTTATTCATGAAATCTCAGGTAACTGTTGCTTTTAATTTGTGCTAAATGGACAAGCCATTCAACAGTTGCACATCGTTGGTAGAGCTCTTGCCTTGTTCAAGCATTGTACAAAGCAACAAACATCAAAGAAAATAATTCACAACTCAAAACACAAAAGCTCTTGACCAAACAATATGCAAAAACCAACACTTGTCTCATATTCCATGAATTAATTATGCATAGTCTGCTTCTGTTTGTGCCAGCTATTTAACACATATCATGAATTTGCATTTAGTGCATTAAACATGCATTCTTTGTTTCATTACTCAACAACATGCCGCAAAAACTCGCACAATATGCATCCCCTGATTAAATATTTTCCACAGTATATAATGTTGCCCTATCTTCATAATTTGCTTAAAGGAAAATGAAAAATATACCTACTAAAACTAATAGAAAATGAGAGAAACCGTGATTTCCAAGTATGCCTAACATTTCATGAATTAATTATATGTTCACTGCTTGTTGGAGTAGGTCAACTTTGCAATTGTATGATATGCGTTGGATATGACACACTTGTCTATCAATGCATAGCTATTGCATTAAATGCTATTATGTCTATTACTCTTTCTTGTTTAAGTAAATTTGGAGAATACAAAATTATATATTTTTGCAAATTCCATGGGTTCACATGCAGTATGCATTTAATTCTCAGTTTTGTTATTTGTAATTCTAATATTTTCTTGCCCAATCAAATTAAATTGTCTTGCTCTAGTCCTATTATAAATTTTTGTTTAACTAATTCACGAGAATAGGATACTATATATTTTGGCAAATATTTAATCATTGAATGCAGATTGCATAACATTTTCCAATGCACTGCTTGGAACTACAACAACAAGTGCGTCATTAATGCAGTAGGTCTATTATTAGTATTCGTTTAAGAAAGATAGAGAAATAGAAAAACAACATAAATTGTGCAAACTATTTAATAAATAAATTACATATTCCATGATTGCAATTATGCATATTTATGATTGCAAAAGTAACGTGCTTTAGAGCAAAAAATAGTTTCATGTTTATGAATTGAATAGCATGTCATATAATATGCCCATTTGTTTCTTTGGAAAGTCAGATTCTTGAACCAACATTCTCCTTTATTGTTCACAACTCTTCCAATTCATAATTGTCACACACATTGGAAGAATTAAATTTCATTGCAAACAAAGTAGGAGCATGATACAAGAATCTAATCTTGCAAATTGTTATTGAAGAGCCAAGTCTAATAGCAAGAATATAGATCTTTGTCCTACACTTCAATTGCAACCGATGGTTCCTGTCACAGGTACAATTCTGAAAGATAAGCACACTGCACAACATAGAACATGCCATTGATAAACATGCAACAAGGAAGCACACAATAAATTTTGTGAAATATTGAACAATTAAATCTAAGCTATATGAGCTTTCACACTCAATTACTCATTTTCATTTGTAATGTTCACTTGCTTAAACAAATTTTCTTGTCTTGAATTTAAGAACCATGATTTATCTATTTTTCTTTTGGTTGTAGCACGCATACTATCCATGTTTGATTAAGTAAATTAGGAAAGTAGAACATTGTTTATGCTAACAAATGTTTAATCACTAATTCAAATTGTGTTCACTTTTCCAATGGACTCTTTGACACTCTAGCAATTAATGCATCATTAGCACACTATGTCTATTATTGGTTTTCGTTTAAAAAAATTACGACATGAAAAGAAAATCATAGTTCTTCATAAATATTTAACCAATGGACTCCATATTCCATGACTACAATTATGCATATCCTTGTTTGCAAAAGCAACATGGTCGTCAAGGGAAAATAGTTTCATGTTTATGAATTACATAAGATGTCACTAACTCTGCCCATCTGTCTATTCCATAAATCAGTTTCTTGAACAAGTGTTGTCCTTTACTATTCACAATTCTCCTAATAGATAATACTTACATGCATTGCAAGGCTTAAATTTCATTGCAAATAGAGCAAGAGAATGATGCAAGAATATGACCTTGGAGCATTTTGTTTGAAGACCAAGTCTGCTCGCAACAATATGAATCTTTCATCCCCAATTTGATTGCATCCAATGGTCCCTGTTATAGCTAAAATTTAGGCCAATGACCATAGTCCATCATATATAACATGCTATCCATAAACATCAAACAAAAAGCACATAATAATTTTTTCCTTTCAGCATCAAATTGAATCTGTATGAACTTTCATGCGTAAAATGCAATTAATGCAATTGACACATAATACTTGCAAATGAATCAAATCCTATATTCTAGATACACATGGTTTTTTTTTTGTAGATAGTTCTTCAGTTCTTAGTTTTTCCACTTGCATTTCTAATATTTACTTGGCCAATCTAATTTCATTTAAATTTTTGCAGCATGATTACTCTTCATATTAGCATACATAAATTAGAAAAAACATGTGAACATTATATAGTTGGGAGTGAAAAACAAATTTTTTGGATCACCCGTTTTGAAGTAGGCGTATACACAACATGTTATGCACATAATCATCATGTCAAAAATTTGAGGCACATGCATCAAAACACTCTTGCTCTCTAGTGCATGTAGTCAGAAATGTTATAAAAATCATGGCAAACACCATGACTTGTAACTTCTTGACAAATGTCAGGAATATTCAAGTCATGACAAATGCTACAAATTTTATAGCATTTCCCTACATTCTTTGTAGACCAAAATAGCTCCTCTTTTTCCTCTTCCTCACAATCTTAGAAGCAATACATGTTTCATGAATATTTAACCAATGAACTGCACATCCCATGATTACAATTACACAGATTTCTCTCTGCAAAAGCAACATGTTCATCAGGGAAAAATAGCTTCATGTTTATGAATTACATGGCATGTCATTTACTATGTACATGTGTCTATCTGTAAAGCCAATTTCTTGAGAGAATTAGGTTTCATTGCAAACAAAGCAAGAGAAAGATACAAGACTCTGACCTTACAGCTTGTTGTTCAAGAACCGAGTCTATTTGTAGCAATATAAATATTTGTCACCCACTTTGGTTACAACCAATGGTCCCTGTTACAGTTACAAAATACACAGATGAGCATAGTCCATGACATAGAACATGCTATCCATAAACACAAAACATAAAAGAACACAATAAATTTTGGCAAAAAATTTAAAATTAAATGCAATATGTGAAAGAGTTATCACAAAAATTGCAATTGATACATAACACTTGCAGAAAAATCAAATTATATAATCTAGACACTTCTTGTTTTAAATCCATTAAATGCAAAATGTCCAAGATGTATTTGAAAGCTGACAAGTATGCAAGCAACAAATGCATACTTAATTCTTGTTTGTTTATTGCTTGTTCAAAAGGGTGTATGTTTTTATATCTCCATGTTATCTGTTTGTATGTGAAATTTTTTAACCAAAGCTATTACTTGTTGTTACAAGGTCCAAGGAAACAAATGCATGCAGTCCATGAATTTACTATTGCGTCCATTGCATTTGCTTTTCAATTAGTCTCTTGGCCAATGACATTGTGTTGTTTAAAATATTTTTTTCCTTTTCCTATAGTCGAGATTTATGCTCATATTTTTTGTGCTTGAAAATTACGGTTTATTCATTTTCATTTAACTAAATTAGCAAAATAAGGGGACATTATATATTTTGGGAAATATTTGATCATGAAGTAGTGAATACATGTTTAATCCATTACATGCAAATTGCACGACATGTGTTGGAGAGCTGATGGGTACTAATCAACGAAATCTTATGCGAGTGGTGGGTTTTATTTCTACTAAGTTTTCTTTGTAACAATGAGCAATACATCTAGTTATCAAGTATGATAAACTGAAAAACTAACTAGTCATCAATAGGACATTGTTCCTATACATATGCTTATGTGTTCAACGTCTATCGAGAACATATTATCCTCCACAATTTGCATTTAGTAGACTGTTGTTTCTTATCTATGATCCATACCGTTTAATGCATGAAGCATGCATCCACTACTTCAACATCTGCTATCTTGTCGCGAAAGGTGGCATAATTTGCATCCAAGAATTGAATATTTGCAAAATATACAATATGCTCTTATTTTTGCAATTTTATTTAATAGGTAAAAATAATATGCCTACATGAAGCAATAAAGAGACAATAAATATTTATTATTGCTCAATTGCAAATTAGACTCTTGCAATTGTAACCTGCTTGTTAGCTTCAACTGTTTCATGTCCTTTGTTCTCCACTGTACCTATTTGTACAATTGGGCCTTATAACAACGAATTATATTTCTAGTCGCAACAAAATAGAAGTAGCTATTAGCCTATTGGCTAAGTTTGCAGTATTTCTATTTAATGTCTGAATGTTTCATAACATCTATCTTGCAGAATTTTCATTTAATATACTATTGTTTATGATGCAATAGTTATACCATTCAGTGCATTAAACATGCATTGATTGCTTCTATAAACAATACCTTGTTGCTAAGGGTCACATAATTTGCATGCAATAATTGACTATTTGGAAAAAAAATAATGTGTTCCTAATCTACTGATTTGCTTTAACAAAAACGAATGATACACAACCTTTGGCAATGTATCAAATTATTTGACTAAAAATTATTTGCATATGTATATGTTGTTCGGCATTTTGTGCTATGCAGGAATGCAAGTACCGGGTGCCGAATCCACCCACATTGTTGGGTCTGAGCAAATCCTATAGACCCAATGGTTGATGTGGTTAGGGAGTTGGTAAGAAAGTACCCCCGCCTATGTCAGTGGTTGGTCCAGGGATTTTTCATGTCGTGTCCGTACTTCATTCGTGTGGGTATGGTTGTTAATTAAATCATTTTATTTCATGAGTTTTATAAGTGTATTTATGACTTGGTCTAGTGCTTTATGATTTAAATTAAATGCTAGTCTATGATGCAAAATATTAAATTAATGAGAGGTTCAATATTGCTTATGATATTAATACTTTGGAAAATTATGGTGTACATTAGCACCTTTTTTTTTATTTTAAAATGTGAAGCTATCTTTTAATTAAATCATTAAATTAAATAAATAGTTAGATAAATTATTATTTTTTATTTTTAAAAGAAATAAAGTTAAGGAAACCATTCTCTTATTTGTTTTAATTAGAAAAAGGTGATTTAATAAAATAAATTTTAAACTTCAATTATAATTAAGTGAAATGTTGTTTAAAATTATTATTAATTAATTGTTTATTTTTCAAAAAAATAATTTTATTAAAATATTTAAAAGGCATATTTTTTTGGAGTAAATTAATTATGGAAGATTCTTCTTCCAAAATTGGAAAATGGCAGAAATGGTGGGTTAAGTGGAATTTGCATGGGAAAGTTGTCAAAAAAATTATGACAACTTTTGATTTGGCTTTTTTGGAAAAAGTATATTTCCAAATATTGCTTTTTCGAAAAAGCAAGAGGGAGGAAATGAAAAAATGAAAAATGTCTGACACTCAAAAAAATTGTTGAATTTTTTTTTGAGGATTAGTAATCTGTGTGGTTTTTCGTCAATTTGATATGAGAAAATTTGATTTTTGGCTTGCACTGGGTTTTGTTGTCGAATCCGTTGTTGTTTTGAATCTCTGGATTACGAAAGATTGCAGCTAGCTAGAGTCACGCATCATTTCATCCTCGAATCGAGCTTTGCGTAGGACTCCAAGTAATTCGAATTTCATAATTTGATCTCTGTAGATTTAGTTTTTAAAAGGAGAAAGGAAATTCTGTTTGAAAGAGAAAATATGTTTTCTGTGTGTGTTTGGGAAAATACCATTCTCTGTAATTATTTCTTCTTTTATGTAGATTTCTCCTTCCTCTCTATAATTTTCATTCTGGAATTCCTATTGAAATCTCGATTCCCTCTGTCTTTGGAATCTTCTCATCGTGAAACCTCTGAAAATCTCTCTCGTCTGAGAACCCTTTCGTTCCCTATATTTTCCCTATTCGAGCACTTTGGAAATTTTTACACTTCTCTTTTGTCACTGTATTTCTTTCATGGGAAAATTGTTGGATAAAATAAACATATATATGATATTTTATTATGTTTTGTAGGTTTTAAATATTAATGTGGAGGTTTTCATATATATGTGTAAACATATATATATATATATATATATGTATGTATGTGTATATATTCTATACATATATTTAGTTTATTCTGTGCTTCAATTGTAGCAACATTAGATGAATTGATATATATTTATTTCAGTATTTATATACATATATGTATATATGTATTTAAATATATATGTGTGTGTGTGTGTGTGTGTGTGTGTGTGTGTGTGTGTGTGTGGCAATGCATATAACTCTCCTGCCATATATATATATGTATATAATATATATATATAATAACCATATATATAATATATATCTCTTTCTTTCTCTCTCTCTCTATATACTCACTCTCCTCACCTCTCTACTCTTTCCATATATATATATATATATAGTGTAAAGGGGAAAAATGTTATTTGTAAATTCTGTTTGAAAATGTCTTTTAATTTAAGCTGTATTTAGAATCTAAGGAAAATAAAATTTGTGATTTAAAATATACTGTAGAATTTGATTTCATTATTTTCTAGTCAAACTGTACTGTAGAATAGTTTAAAATAAATAAATATTATAATTAGATTTTGAACTTAGAAGATTAATATCTTAAATCTTCTTTTTACTTTGAACTGATTTTTAAAATAAAGAGTAGATTTCCAGTATCTTAGAAAAATCAAAATTTAGAATATTCTGTGTGGAAAAGATTTAAAATCAGAAAATAAAATATAGTTAATTTTTTTTTGAATTTAGTGAATGATTTATAATTGGTTTTCAATAAATTTAGTTAGTATCTTTAATTTAAAAAAAGAAGTTTATTTTATTATGTTTAGATAAATCATGGAATTATCATTGCTGCTCTTTAATTAGCTTTTTAGCAAGTTTATAGACTTAGATATTTAATAAATGAATTATTTAAGTGTAGGAAGATATTTATTAAATTGATTATTGTACTTGGGATAAATAGAAGTATTAGGGAATTTCCTTACTTTTATTTTTAATTGATGAAAATGGTTATTTGATTGAGAATTGAATGATTTATTATTTAAATTCCTTATAGTTAATGATATGGTGTTATTTAATTGGATGTGATATTTTACTTTGTTCTTGTATGGATTAGCGTTATCTCCAGAGGTTAGGGAAAGTGTGAATGCATTTCTATGGTTGCATCTTTTTGGTTCATGTTGATGCCATGTGGGAATTTGTGGGTGGTACCTTGTTGTGAGTTATGATTCTTTTGGTTGAACATTGTGGTACCCATTTGTTGGTTTTGGTTTTAGGGAAACCATAGGGGAGAGTGGCTCTTCTTGGGGCCAGTGTACAAGTGGTCACGCTTGAAAGAGTTTCCCTAATTAAGTGAAAACCTAATTAATTCACTTAGTGGGTTGGGTTAGTTATCACATAACAAGATAAAAATATACACCTCACCCCTGCCATTAGCGCTCCCAAAGGCTAAGGACAAGTGGGAAGACCTGGTCGGTAAGGTCACTACCTTGTCTTCATGAAAGGTAGATGGCTCCGCATGAGTCACCCTATGGGGTGACACCTTGAAATAGGATGTCTGGTTAACCATAGATGGAGGCGGCTCCTAGATTATGGGTAGTCTGGTGAATCCATAAAGGCCATGCGATGACACTCTCCCATTATGCCCCTTTGTTTCCCTTGTTCTTGTGCCTCTGGAGTTGTTTTAGTTGTTTGAGTTGTTTATTTACTATTGATGTTTATGTTGTTCATGGGCTTGAGTCTTGTGATGTGTGTCCTTTATGTTTTTGTAGTTGAGGGTTCTTTCTTATTAACTCCTTGCACAAGGGGTGTTCCTTCGGGTCCACACGATCAGGTGGAAATGCGTAATGCACCCATTGGGTCCCCAATTGTGATCGTGGCATGGATGCAGTTGCAGTGATCTCAGAGCTCGCATGGAGAAGATTGTACCTATGAAGAGTTCTCTTTCATTATTGTACTTTTGTATTATTGATTGTACCCTTCCCAATGTTATAAGGGAAGTGGCCTTGTAATGTAACTTTGATTTTATATTGTGTTGTATTTGTGGAAATATATTCCAAATTTGTAACTTTGAACTCTGAAGATGAATATAGTATTATGTGATTTATGTTTATGAATTTATATCTTATTCTTGTTGTACTTATATCATGTTTTATTCTCGTTTCTTTCTTTCGCTTTAGTTAGTATCATTTATTGTTAATTGTTGGGTTCATTTAAGTAACACACCATGTACCCCATAGGATTAGGTTATTGCTTTATGTTATATCTATGTTGTATAAATGTTTATTTGTTGCATTGTTATTTAAAAAAAAAAATTATTCTATTTTTTTGTTGTAGTTGTCCTATGGGGTTTGCGTGGCGGGGCGTTAAAACTTGGTATCAGAGCCAAGGTTAACAACACTAGGTACTGTAGGTTAAGTAAACCCATTATGTTAATCTTGTTGCATAACTTTGAACTTATGTAATCCCATTCTTGTTGCTCAGAATCATGCCTAGGGGTCGGGGACGTGGACGTGGATGTGGCCATGGCGGTGGTGGTCGCGAAGCTAGCCGTCATAATTCCCCACCTCAGAGCTCCCATGAATCAAAGCAGGAGGAAAATCAGGGTTCCCAGAACAACCCTCCAGGTGGAGGCCCTAATCTAGAGCAACAAATTTAGGGTGGTGAGTAGTTGCATCTGTTATTGGAAGATGTTCTTGGTCATCTGGGTCCTAGGCGAGATGAGCAACAAGTGATCAGAGAGAGAGAGAGGTCCCTGAGGAGGAATGAGATACTAAAAAATCAGGATGCAGTGGCCATTGGACATATGAGAGATCTCCTCAGGGCATGTCCTCCTATTTATAATGGCACTAGTGGAGGTTTGGAAGCTGAAACTTGGCTTATTGATCTGGATCGATGCTTTGCTATGCATCCCTATGGCAATAATACTAGGGCAAGGTGCACCATCATGCACCTCAGAGGATTTGCATCCACATGGTGGCGATTGGAAGAACAAAAATTACACCTTGACATTGGTTCAGTGACATGGGAATTGTTCTTAGAATGGTTTAGGGCCTGTTTCTTATTTGATCACTGGAGGTAGCGCTGGGCAGATGAATTCCATGACTTGAGATAGATGGCAATGTTCGTAGAGCAGTATGAGTGCTGCTTCTTTGAGCTTAAGTACTACGCCAAAATTGCTAATGATGAGGCTATGCTAGTACAACATTTTTTTAGAGGTCTGAATGCCAGGATTAGTGGGGGTGTCAGAGTCTTCGAGCCGAAGACGATGGAGGTTGCTGTTGAGAAAGCTCACCTTGTGGAGGAGAATTTGACTTTGGCTTTAGGAGGTCACGTTGGAGTTCAAATCGGTAGTACTCTTGCTGTAGGTAGTGGTTCACGTGGTGGGAAGTCTCAAGCTGCAGGTCCTTCCAGGGCTCTTTCTGCACCCGTTAAGGGTGGACAACATTAGTTTCAGTCGAAGAATAAGCCCTTGCAGTCTCATCAAAGCAACAAATTTCAATCTAGGAGGAACCATCATTGGCAGAAATCATAGCATAACTGGGTTGAGTAGCCAACACAGTCCTCACAACCTACACCTAGCTATGGTAGCTATCAATAGTCTAATGTTTCGTCTGGTGTCAGAGGGTTTGGCCATGGTACTAGGTGTTGTTGATGGTCCTTTTGGCACAACAACATGCAAATAGAGTATTGCTACTCTGTTTCTCCTGGAAGAGAAAGGCAACACATGGATGCCTTAGCTCCCAAGGTCTTTATAGTTGGTTCTCAACTGTGCTGATGTCCCTCAGTGGTCAATGTAATAGTAATGTTCAAGGGGCCTGCTGGTGTTGAGCTTTTGGATTGTTATGGGATCAAACATAAACTTAAAACCTATTCTAACCAGGGTTTTTAAAGAAACGTAAAAAGATCAGGGCTTTGAGACAAAAGAATGACACTTTATTCGAATTAACCAGACCTGTCACCTTCCAAGGAATTCCTAACTAAAACTGCAGAACAAAATTAACTTGTGACTAACACATAGTTTCATTCATTCACAGTGCTGATTTCAACATCGGATTGCAAGTTACCATTTAAACTCAACATAAAAACAAAACTTCATTCCTTGAAAGCTTCTTAAATCAGATGATTAATTCAAGACAAATACCATTCTGGAACACAACATGAAGTAGATTAAGATCTAGTTGCTTCTACTGTCAGTGAGATAGATAAGCAACATTTACAAATCTGACACAATCACTAGTGTACAAAAAATCTGTGGCTCCAAATTATTTCCATTTACACTAAGAAAACTGAAAGATACATTAGTCTATTCTGAATCTAACTCCTAACCAAGAAGACAGAAGAAACTCCTATTACAAAGAATCAAGAGGCAGCTCTATCTTCTCCAGTTAACTCCTACTAACCTCTAACTACCAGTTCTACTCTACAAGTTCTGCTCCTACTTCTTCTTAATTCTAACCTAAAAGTTCTAACCTTTACAAAGAGGCAAGAATGGCTTCTATACAGAATGCATAAAAAAGAATGCGCTATCCCCCTGCATTAGAGTTTACAAAATATCTTCTTGGTCGTAGGAAGGTTGGCTCTTAGATCTTTTTGAAGAAAGTTAGTGTTGCATTCAATGTGAAGCTCTGTTGTCCATGTTGATGAAAGATTTCTGTCCTCAGAAGAAGCCTTCAGATCTTTTGTAGCTGCAACATTAACTCCTCTGTCTGCATGTCCATACTCGAACTCTTTTTGAAATTAATCTTGAATGCTTCCAAAATATCACCATTAATACTGATCTGTTTTTGCTAGTGGTCACCACAGCTGTCCCCTGTGACTCATAGTTTCTTAGTTCTTCTGGCTTCCTTCATGTTCTAGACTTTCTGCACGTTGACCATCCCATGGAAGCATCATCGATCCTCCTTAGACCTTCACATTATCATCTGAGCCGATCCATTGCCTTCTGATCTCAGAATGAGTCCATCTGGTTTGCATTTTGTCGACCCTCTTCAAGGTGGCAGTCAATTGATCAAACTATCACAGGTCATCCCTCTTAGCTCCTCTTGATTGGTTAGACATTTGCCACGCCAAATTCCTCGATAGTCAAAAGTGATCCCTATTGAATCGTATGTTGGTGAGACACTAATCGTATCTCCTCGATGCAATTATATTGCTTCTAGCAACTATCGGCGTAGCATAAGATAGTCGGCGAGCTGCAGAAGTCATACCGAGCTCACAAAGATCATCAACAAGACAAATGCTAGTCGGTAGGACATCATAGCGAGGCCAGAACTTTTACCCCAAGCTCATCCTGTATTTGCAAGACCCCATTGGGTCGGCGAGACTTCATGGAAATGTCTTTCTTCTCTCGACGAGTACATCCAGGTCAGGGAGACCTCTTCATGTCGGAGGGATATTATCCCGAGTTCACGCCTTGTCACCGAGACTCCTACATTTCGCTGAGACCTTTCATCAAAGCCCCCTCTGTCTCGGCAAGACCATCGCACTCGGGGAGACATCACCCCGAGTCCATCCTTACTTCTCCAAGCCCAAGTCCCCCTTTCTATCGATAGGACATCATAGGGTCGGGGAGACCTCCCGCCGAGAGTTAACCTTTCCTAGCGAGCTCCCCTTTATAGCCTTCTCCCGTTGCTGAGACACCATCAGGTCGACAAGACATCTTACCGAACTTGTTCCATCTGCTCAGAGTCCCCCTGAGTTCCTTTTATTCCCTCGAGCTCCTTTTGCTTCGACGTGACCTTAGCTCTTCGACAAGAAACTATACTAAAAGGGGACCCTTCGATGAAACCCCCAACTATCGAGGAGACATCTCCCCAAAACAAATCCGTCTCGCCGAACTCAAATTTCATGTCGGCGAGACCCTCGAACTTCAGCCAAACCTCCTGGTGCACATCTTTCTTCTCCCTGAGGGGACACCCTGTCGGTGTGACACTTCTTAGTCGCCGAGACATTATGGTGAGCCCAAACTGCTACGCCGATGCCGCTTTACTTCGGCAAGAGTTCACCCCGTCGGTGAGACATCTTGCCAAAGTCACTTCTCTCTCGGTGTGCTTCCTTCGTGTCGCTAAGACTTCCTTCGGTCGATGAGACTTTACATCGACTGAGGCTTCCTTTCGCCGAACCGAGAGCACTTCGGGGAGACCTTTCATAGTTGGCAGGACATTCCGCCAAAAGCACAACTCTCCCCCTGAAGGCATCCTTGTCGGCGAGACATCTCCCAGTCGCCGAGACTTCTCAGTGGCCCATTTCGTTAGCCCGAAGCCACTTTTGTCGCCGAGACCACATTTCTTCGGCCAGACATTATGCCAAAGGTTTTATCTTTCGACGATGCTAACCCTATGTGCAATTGGTCAGTGAGACTTCAGCATGTCGGGGTGACCTTTCGGCGAGACCCTTATCTTTTGGAAAATCCATTTCATTTCAGGGAGACAAGCTCCCTTCGCTAAGACTTTTTGCCGAACCCAAACTGCTATGCCGATGCCACCCTTGTCGCCAAGACCCTGCCTCTTCGGTGAGACCTTTCATTGAGTGGAAAGAGCTTACGGCGAGGGCTCCTTTGGTCGGTAAGACACAAAAATAGTCACGGCGAGCGGGATGTTTGGGTGACCTGTGAACCCTAAATGAACAGAACGCAATGCCAGTCGGCAAGACAACTGCAAAGTCTTTCCAACTTTCTCCTTAGAACAATTTATGACCAATTTGATTGGGAGATTCCCTCCAACTGAGCTCCCTGAGGAAAACCATTACGTGCACGATCCAATCTTGCAAAATGACTCCATTAGTTCCCAGAGCATATAAAATATATTATAATAAACTATTTTGCTACTTATGATTATTCCATTGAATTCTTAGCAAGAATAAAACTAACTCAAGCTGAGACAGAACCAAAATTTGACAAAACTAGAAGGAAAACAAAAACAGAAAAGAGAAGAACCCCCAAGAGCAAAGCAAATAACCAAAGAAGACAAAAAAAAACAAAAAGGGGGACCCATTTTGTTCCAAATAAAATGGGGTGGTTATGCAGGGCATAACAGGTGTTTCAGTTGTGGGTAGTAGGGACATATTGCCAGACAATGTCTGCAGAGGAGCATTGTAGGGTTTAGTCAGAGGCCGACAGCATCTGAGTCGACCGTTGGAGACGTTGGCAGGTCTCATTGGGTTTTTGCCGTAGTGGATAATCATCAGGCCGATCATCGGGGCACTGTGGTGGAGGTATCAAGTTTGTTGTAGGGCACTCCTATTTCTATAATTTTTGATTATGGTGCATCAAATTCCTTTATTTCTCCTTCAGTTGTTAAGTGTTGTAATCTGGTTGCAGCAAAGAAAGGAATTAAGTGGCTTGTTGAATTAGCTTCTGGGGAAAAAGTGTCAGTGGAGTCTCTTGTTCCAGGATGTAAGTTGGAGTTTGGTTAAGTTGTGACTTCGGTGGATCTTCAAATTCTTCCCCCAGGTTCTTATAATGTCATATTGGGGATGGATTGGTTGAGTGCACACTAGGCGACAATTGATTGTCGTCGTAAGTCTGTTCATTGTTGGGATGATTCTGGAGGTGAGGTTGAAATTGTTGGCATTCAAAAGCCTATCTCCTTGAGGATTATCTTCGCAATGTAGTTGAAGAGGTGTTTCCGTCAAGGGTGTCAGTTGTTCATTGTCTCAGTTAGTGACCTAGATATGGAGGAGAGTCGAGAGATAACTTTAGATGATTATCCTCTCCTGAAGGAGTTTTCTAATGTGTTTCCCAGTGAGATACCTGGGATGCCACCTAAGCATGACATAAACTTCTGAATTGATCTTGTTCCAGGAGCTGTGCCTATCTCTAAGGCTCCTTACAGGATGACAACTCAGGAGCTCCAAGAACTCCAGTTACAGTTGGAAGAATTGCTCAAAAAGGGGTTTGTCTATCCTAGTGTTTCCCCTTAGGGAGCACCAGTCATTTTTCATGAAAAATAAGGATGGTTCACTCTGTCTGTGTATTGATTACAGGAAATTGAACAAGGTGATAGTGAAGAATCGCTACCCCTTGTCGAGGATTCATGATCTGTTTGAACAGATCAAGGGAGCAAAGGTGTTCTCTAAAATTGACCTCAAATCAGGATACCATCAGTTACAGATTATTGAGGAGGATATTAACAAAACTGTATTTCGTACCTGGTATGGACATTATGAATTTACTGTCATGCCATTCGGGTTAACTAATGCACCCTCAATTTTCATGAGCTTAATGAATGGTGTTTTCTGGACCTATCTAGACCATTTTGTGCTCGTGTTTCTTGATGACATACTTATCTACTCTAGATCCATGGAGGAGCATGAGGAACACCTAAAGCTGGTGTTGCAGTGCTTGAGAGAAAACCAGTTGTTTGCAAACTTGACAAAGTGCAAATTTTATAAGTCTGAAGTGAAATAATTGGGGCATGCGATCTTTGGAGAAGGAATCACCATGGATCTCTCAAAGATACAAGCTATTATAGATTGGCCTGCTCCTAAAAATGTTCCAAAAATTTGTAGCTTTATGGGATTGGCGGGCTATTATTGTCAGTTTGTACAGGGTTTCTCTAGGGTTGCACATCCCATCACCTCTCTGTAGAGGAAAGGAAAGAAATATGATTGGTCATAAAAGTGTCAGTTGGCTTTTCAAACTCTTAAAGAGAAGTTGACTAGTGTGCCTATTCTTTTAGTTCCTGATCTGACTTAGGACTTTGTGGTTTGCATAGATGCGTCCTTGGAAGGGTTAGGGGCTATTTTGATGTAGGACGACATGGTGATAGCATATGAGTCACATAAGCTCAAGGACCATATGCTAAATTACCCTACTCATGACTTG
Source organism: Sequoia sempervirens (assembly GCA_007258455.2). Taxonomy (NCBI): domain Eukaryota; kingdom Viridiplantae; phylum Streptophyta; class Pinopsida; order Cupressales; family Cupressaceae; genus Sequoia; species Sequoia sempervirens. Next base: position 9,548 of record VDFB02390940.1, on the reverse strand, counting down.
GAGTTGACCGTAGTTGTTCATGCCTTGGTAAGGTGGAGGCATTTCTTGTTGGGCCACAGGTTCAAGTTGCACAGTGACCATTGCAGTTTGCAATACATTTTCACGCAGTCGAATCTTAATGCTAGATAGAGATGATGGATGGAATTCCTCTGTGAGTATGATTTTGAAGTGAAATATATTCAGGGCAAGGAGAATGTAGTGGCAGATGCTCTAAGCCGTCGCTATCACCATCATGAGTTATCCTCTGTAACTCTTGAGGTTGATCTAAAACGTCAAATTCTTGTAGTACTTCCTTTAGACAGCTAGTTCCAGGAGGTGGAGTCAAAGATGGAGTCGGGTAGAGTGCTTGAGGGAAGGTTTACTGGTTATAATCTTGAGTCTGATGGACTTTTGCGATGTTCGGGTCACATATATGTTCCTTCCTCAGAGGGTCTTCGTACCCTAATCATGTCTGAAGCTCATCGGGCCCCTTATTCGGCTCATCCAAGAGTTAAAATGATGTATGCAGATCTTCATCCATTGTACTTTTGGGCAGGGATGAAGAGGGATATAGCAGATATTGTGTCAAGATTCCTGGAGTGTCAGAGGGTGAAGGAAGAGCACCATCATCCAGCAGGTCTTTTGTAGCCTAATCTTGTTTCAGAATGGAAATGGGATATTATATCTATTGACTTCATTGTTGGGTTACCGATGACTGCACGTCGGCATGATGCTTTCATGGTCATCGTTGATAGGTTGACCAAGGTGGCACATTTCTCCCCTATTCAATCTTCCTATACTGCATTGTCTGCGGCTAAAATTTTCATGGATGACATTGTGAGGTTGCATGAGATTTCGCAAAGAATAATTTCTGATAGAGATCCAGTGTTCACTTCTGCATTGTGGACCTCATTGCAGCGTGCCCTGGGAATACAATTGAACTTTAGTTCTGCTTACCATTCGAAAATAGATGGTCAGACCGAAAGGTTCAGTCAGGTTCTTGAGGAAATGCTCCGCATGTATGTTATGGATTAGCAGTCTCGATGGGAAGACTATCTACATTTGGTTGAGTTTGCTTACAATAATAGTTACCACAGTTCGATCAGGATTCCACCATTCCAGGCTTTGTATGGTCGCCCATGTCGAACACCTCTGAGTTGGGACTGTTTGGAGGACATGATTCTTCTTGGGCTAGAGATGCTACAGGAAATGGAGCAACAAGTCGCTCGCATCAGAGAGCACTTGGTAGCAGCTCAGGATCAACAGAAGAAATACGTCGATGCTCATAGGGTTGATCATCAGTTTTTAGTGGGTGATCGTGTGTTTCTTAATGTGCATCCATGAAAGAGCCCTATCCATTACAGAAAAGGATCCAAGTTGGCGCATCATTTTGTGGGTCTGTTTGAGGTTCTAGAGAGTGTTGGACCCATTGCTTACCATTTAGACTTACTGCTTAGCCTTGCATGCATTCATGATGTGTTCCATGTTCCCGTTCTTAGGCCTTACTTCCTAATTTATCTCATGTACTGGATTGGAATGCTCTTCAGGGCGAGGACGAGCAGCTCGCATTGGAGCCCATGGCCATTCTATAGCACAAGAGACTCGTGCTTAGGGGTAGAGAGATTGATCAGGTGTGGCTCCAATGAGACCCAAATGATGAGACTTTAGTGACATGGGAGGATGCATCTCGCATCCGAGCCTCTTTTCCTTATTTGTTTTTTGGATTCCAGGAGTAAGCCTATAAGCCTATTTCTAGGGGGGAGGATGTAGTGCCTCTCATGTTTTGATACTTTGATACTACCTTGGTGTGTTTGTTTTGCTTCAATGTGGTTTCTAGTTATGTTCTGATGCATATTTGATACTCTGTTTGACAACTTTTCCACCATGTGTTGGGCGTGGCAGACAGTTATGCTTATTTTCTTATGATAGTTGGACTTATGTGTGGGATACTCATGTTATGATGATGTTACTTTGTGAGTTATTTTGATGATGTGATGCCTAGATTCTGTTTACTGTATTTGATTCGGGTGAAGGAGACGGGGTGGCATCGCTCATCCGTGAGCGCCCTGCCTCACCGTAACTCTCCTTCACAATGTGTTTGACTATGAATTATTTGCATATGTATATGTTGTTCGAAGTTTTGTGTTATGCAGGAATGCAGGTACCAGGTGCCGACTCCAACCGCATTGTCGGGTTTGAGCGCATCCTACAGACCCAATGGTTGATGTGGTTATGGAGTTGGTAAGAAAGTACCCCTGCCTATGTCAGTGGTTGGTCCAGGGATTGTTCATGTCGTGTCCGTGCTTCGTTCGTGTGGGTATGGTTGTTAATTAAATCATTTTATTTCATGAGTTTTATAAGTGTATTTATGGCTTGGTCTAGTGCTTTATGATTTAAATTAAATGCTAGTCTATGGTGCCAAATATTAAATTAATGAGAGGTTCAATATTGCTTATGATATTAATACTTTGGAAAATTATGGTGTACATTAGCACTTTTTTTGTTATTTTAAAATGTGAAGCTATCCTTTAATTTAAATCATTAAATTAAATAAATAGTTAGATAAATTATTATGGTTTATTTTTAAAAGAAATAAAGTTAACAAAATCATTCTCTTATTTGTTTTAATTAGAAAAAGGTGATTTAATAAAATAAATTTTAAACTTCAATTATAATTAAGTGAAATGTTGTTTAAAATTATTATTAATTAATTGTTTATTTTTCAAAAAATTAATTTTATTAAAATGAAATTAAAATATTTAAAAGACATATTTTTTTGGTGTAAATTAATTATGGAAGATTCTTCTTCCAAAATTGGAAAATGACAGAAATGGTGGGTTAAGTGGAATTTGCATGGGAAAGTTGTCAGAAAATTTATGACAACTTCTGATTTGGCTTTTTTGGAAAAAGTATATTTCCAAATATTGCTTTTTCGAAAAAGTAAGAGGGAAGAAATGGAAAAATGAAAAAATGTCCGCAACTCAAAAAAATTGTTGATAACTTTTCTGAGGATTAGTAATCTGTGTGGTTTTTCGTCAATTTGATCTGAGAAAATTTGATTTTTGGCTTGCACTAGGTTTTGTTGTCGAATCCATTGTTGCTGGGGTTTTGAATCTCTGGATTATGGAAGATTGCAACTAGCTGGAGTCGCGCATCATTTTGACCTCGAATCAAGCTTTGCATAGGACTCCGAGTAATTCGAATTTCATAATTCTATAGATTTAGTTTTTAAAAGGAGAAAGGAAATTCTGTTTGAAAGAGAAAATATGTTTTCTATGTGTGTTTGGGAAAATACCATTCTCTATAATATTTTCTTCTTGTCTGTAGATTTCTCCTTCCTCTCTATAATTTTCATTCTGGAATTCCTGTTGAAATCTCGATTCCCTCTGTCTTTGGAATCTTCTCAGCATTAAACCTCTGAAAATATCTCTCGTCTGAGAACCCTTTCGTTCCCTATATTTTCCCTATTCGAGCACTTTGGAAATTTTTACACTTCTCTTTTGTCACTGTATTTCTTTCATGGGAAAATTGTTGAATAAAATGAACATATATATGATATTTTATTATGTTATGTAGTTTTTAAATATTAATGTGGAGGATTTAATATATATGTGTAAATATATATATATATATATATATGCAGGAAATGTGAGCAAATAATGAAAAATCAAAATAAGTTATTCTCTGGAAAAACATTATATATAAAGGGGAAAAATGTTATTTGTAAATTCTGTTTGAAAATGTCTTTTAATTTAAGCTATATTTAGAATCTGAGGAAAATGAAATTTGTGATTTTAAATATACTGTAGAATTTGATTTCATTATTTTCCAGTCAAACTGTACTGTGATATATTAGAATAGTTGTTTAAAATAAATAAATATTATAATCAAATTTTGAACTTTGAAGATTAATATCTTAAATCTGCTTTTTACTTTGAATTGATTTTTAAAATAAAGAGTAGATTTCTAGTATCTTAGAAAAATAAAAATTTAAAATATTCTGTGTGGAAAAGATTTAAAATCAGAAAATAAAATATAGATAAAAAAAATTGAAACTAGTGAATGATTTAATAAATTTAGTTAGTATCTTTAATTTTTTTTAAAAAGAAAGTTTATTTTATTATGTTTAGATAAATCATGGAATTATCATTGCTGCTCTTTAATTAGCTTTTTAGTAAGTTTATAGACTTATATATTTAATAAATGAATTATTTAAGTGTAGGAAGATATTTATTAAATTGATTATTGTACTTGGGATAAATAGAAGTATTAGTGAATTTCCTTACTTTGATTTTTAATTGATGAAAATGGTTATTTGATTAAGAATTGGATGATTTATTATTTAAATTCCTTATAGTTAATGATATGGTGTTATTTAATTGGATGTGATATTTTACTTTGTTCTTGTATGAATTAGTGTTATCTCCAGAGGTTAGGGAAAGTGTGAATGCATTTCTATGGTTGCATCTTTTTGGTTCATGTTGATACCATGTGGGAATTTGTGGGTGGTACCCTGTTGTGAGTTATGATTCTTTTGGTTGAACATTGTGGTACCCGTTTCTTGGTTTTGGTTTTAGGGCAACCATAGGGGAGAGTGGCTCTTCTTGGGGCTAGTGTACAAGTGGTCACCCTTGAAAGAGTTTCCCTAATTAAGTGAAAACCTAATTAATTTACTTAGTGGGTTGGGTTAGTTATCACATAACAAGATAAAAATATACACCTCACCTCTGCCGTTAGAGCTCCCAAAGGCTAAGGACGGGTGGGAAGAACTGGTCGGTAAGGTCTCTACCTTGTTTGCACGAAAGGTAGATGGCTTTGCATGAGTCACCCTATGGGGTGACACCTTGAAACAGGATGTATGGTTAACCATAGATGGAGGTGGCTCCTAGATTATAGGTAGTCTGGTGAATCCATAAAGGCCATGCGATGACACTCTCTCGTTATGCTCCTTTGTTTCCCTTGTTCTTGTGCCTCTGGAGTTGTTTTAGTTGTTTGAGTTGTTTATTTACTATTGATCTTTATGTTGTTCGTGGGCTTGAGTCTTGTGATGTGTGTCCTTTATGTTTGAGTTTGTGGCCGAGGGTTCTTTCTTATCAACTCCTTGCATGGGGGGTGTTCCTTCGAGTCCAAACAGTTGGGTGGAAATGTGCAATGCACCCATTGGGTCCCCAATTGTGATCATGGTGTGGATGCACTTGCAGTGATCTTGGAGCTCACACGGAGAATATTGTACCTATGAAGAGTTCTCTTTCATTATTGTACTTTTGTATTATTGATTGTACCCTTCCCAATGTTATAAGGGAAGTGGCCTTGTAATGTAACTTTGATTTTATATTGTGTTGTATCTGTGGAAATATGTTCCACATTTGTAACTTTGAACTCTGAAGATGAATATAGTATTATGTGATTTATGTTTATGAATTTATATCTTATTCTTGTTGTACTTATATCATGTTTTATTCTCATTTCTTTCTTTCGCTTTAGTTAGTATCATTTATCGTTAATTGTTGGGTTCATTTAAGTAATGCACCATGTATCCCATAGGATTAGGTTAATGCTTTATGTTATATCTATGTTGTATAAATGTTTATTTTTTGCATTGTGTAATTGTTATTTAAAAAAAAAAAATCTATTTTTTTTGTTGTAGTTGTCCTATGGGGTTTGCGTGGCAGGGCATTACAGTAATGAACATGCAAAAGGCTAAAGGATCCACAAGCTTTCCAACGAACGTCAAATAAATGATAATAAACAAAAAAAAATCCTACACTCTCCTAAGATTTCATGGGTTAAACGACAATAAGCAGAAACAAAACCCATCACTCGCCTAACATTTCATGAATTAACTATACGTTCACTGCATGTTGGAGTAGGTCAATTTTGCAATTGTATACTATGCGTTGGATATGGGACGCTTGTCTATCAATCTACAACTATTGCAATGAATGCTACTTTTTCTACTATTCAATTTTGTTTAAGTAAATTAGGAAAATATGACATTGTATATTTTTGCAAATATTTAATTGCTAAATGAAAATTGGGCAACTTTTGCTAGAGGGCTTTTTGAAAATACCTAAGCAATGAATTGCATATCTGGTGATTGTAATTATGCATATTCTTGATTGCAAAAGTAATATGTTTTTGTGCAACTGAAGAGAAAGGAAAAAATCTATGTAACTGCAAATATAGTTAATTGTTGATCAAGGAAATGGAAGATCATATTCTTGTATCATTCTTTCCCTTTGTTTACAATGAATTCAATGAAGAATAAAGAAAATTAGAGTGTTCATTTCCCCCACTGTCAACAATAACTTGCTTATAGCATATGTAATTTACTATACCCACTTGGCCCATTAGCCCTTGTAACAATAAGCAATAAACTAAATATTTCTATAATAAAATTTTATAATAAAATTCTATAATCTCAATATTGCATGGAAGACGTCACTGTAATACTAGCGATAGGGAGCAATGCCAATGTCTCATAGTCTATTGTTACCAGATAAAGCAATAATCTTTTAGATCTTTGACCTAGGTATTCTTCCTTCTACAAGCATACATTGCATTTACTCTGAATTCATTGCTTAGATAGACATTGTCGCGCTATAAAAATGAATAATAGGCCTAGTGCAACCGATAGAAAAAGAGGTAAATTATAATTTTCAAACACAAAAAAATATGTCCTTAAATCCCAACTCTAGCAAAAAGTTCAAAATATTTTGAACATTTGAATTTCTTTGATCAACCAACTATTTCAAAAGCAAATTCAGCAAATGCAATAGTAAACAAGTTGTCTGCATTCACTACATTCTTTTATAAAGTGGATGCTATTGTTTGTTGACTTATCCACACAAACTAGTCAACTAGTAAAACAACTCAAACATAACTCAATCAAGTATCAATCTAATGTTTCGTGCCTTAAATATATTATCTATCTCTTTCTCTATTGCATACAGTAGCTTTGTCATTCCTCTTTGTATAGGAAAATAAGCGAAATAGAAACTAAGTATAAGCCAACTAAGTATGATGAATTAAAATGCAATATATGCAATAGCAAGTTGTACTTTAAAAACATGCATGTTTTGTATTACATTGCATAATGAAAAACTGCAACAACCAAATTTAATCCATTTAAACTGAAACATAAGAAAATAAAGTATTGCTTGGCATACAAAGGGAAAACATGTCATCTAGAAAACAAAAAACAACATAAAGTTTTAAGTGACAGAACATGAGATATAGTAATATAAAAAAAAGAGCCAACAACAAAAGCATAACAAAAAAGAGAAGACTAGATTGCCGCAAATATTTAATGTCTACATGCAAATTGTACCAGCTTTACCAGCAAAATGATACATATTGAAGTGAAAGAGAACAAAACCATGGATTTTTGCAAACATTCAGTCATTAAATCCATTTTTTACAGGCTTTGCTATTAAGTTAGTGTCCATCGAAGTAATCAAGCCATAGTTAATGCATTCTAAGTTTGTACACTGAGAAAGATATTAAACAATATTGCTCTTTATAGCAACAACATACTACTATTCTAATGCATCAATCAATGGAAAAATGTGTTCCAAGTCTATATTCTCACATGGTCACATGTAACACTTTTTCCATTCTCACCATCCATGCACACTCATTTGACATTCACAATGTGTGCAACACAACAAATCATACACAAGCATTACCGTTTACACTTGTTTACAATTCACATACTACAAGGTATTCCAATTGCCCCATATCACTTGCAAAACAGATAAATAATGCTTTTCAAACACCCAAAATATGTTCATAAATTCCAAGTATAGAATTTTCCCATGTTTTTCTAATATACTAAAACTAAAATCAATAGTAGGCCTACTGTGTGACAATCAAATTTCACTGGCCAACTAAGTATTCTACCATCATGCATTTAATGTCAATGGAATTTTTCTCAAAGGCAAGTCACTGTTGCAATCAAACCAGGTCACTATTGCTTTTGTATAATGCACATTGGAAATGACACCCTTGTCATTCGATCTACAAATAATGAATTGAATGCTAACAAGTCTTCTACTCATCTTTGTTTATGTAAATTAGCAAAATAGAACTCTATGTATTTTTTCAAATATTTGGTAGCTGACGAACTCTATTGAGCCATAACAATTATTCTACAAAATGTTCTCTATAGTATTTGCAGATCATAGCTCACCTAACATAACAATTGTGCAATGTAATCCTAGACCTAGAAAACATTGCATTCATTTCTCTACAATGCATTACACTTATCTACAAAAAATTTCATCTACTTCTACTTTGATATTTTTCTTACAAGGAAATGAATACTAGAGACACATGACAAAACTGAAGAAATGAGTAGAATCCTTGACAAACAATACACTATTCATTAACTTGAACCACAAAAACAACAATAAAATTTGCACAACAATACACAAACATTATAAATTTTTGCAAGCATTTCCCATTAGCCCTTCTAATAGTGACCAAACATCATGCTTACTGATAGGGTAATAACTACTCAAGCAATAAACACACAATTAATGCATTCACTACCCCCACAACCTACAAGACCTTGCTCAAAACATATATAATTTAATGTGCCCACTTGCCTTGTTATCCCATTTAACAACAACCAATACTTCTAGTTATCAAGTATTTTAAACAAACAACCAAGCCATTGACAACCACTACACTTTTCACAATGCATGAAAAATAATATGCTATTCATAAACCTAGACCAGAGAAAGAACATTAAAATTTGCAAAACAATACACAAACAATATAAATTTCTGCAAGCATTTCCCATTAGCCCTTCTAACAACAACCAACCATCATGTTCTTGTGGGTTTTTTGGCTCTTAGTTGTGCTTTTGAATGTTTGTTATTCTGTAAAAGTTGAATGTGTTGACTATGTGTTTATTGCGCTGGTAGCCGATGAACAAAGGTCTGAAAGAAAATTGTACAACATGTGTTGGAGGGATGGTTTTCGCTTATTGTTTTTCTATTGTTTGTTGAAAATTTTTCGTTGTTGGTTGTCGTCTTTGATGTTTGTCATTCTGTGCACTGCTTAATTGGTGAACAAGCTACACAAATGGTGTGCAACTGATGACTAGCTTGTCTGTTTGTTTTTGATACTTGATAAGTAGAAGCCTTACAGGGAAAAGTGAATGGTTTGAGCAAGGTTTTCTCGACTATGTGTACACATGCAATGAACGTATAGTTAATTCATGAAATGCTAGGCAAGTGGTGGGTTTTGTTTTTGGTTATTGTCATTTGACTCATGAAAAGCTTGTGGGTTTTTTAGCCTTTTGCATGTTTTCCCCCATAGCCTACAAGACCTTTCTCAAAGCATATGTAATTTAATCTATCCACTTGCCCCGTTAGCCCTTCTAACAACAACCAATACTTCTAGTTATCAAGTATCATAAAAAAATAACCAATTCATTCATGACCACTACACTTTTACAAATTAGAAAACATGCAAAAGCACAACCAAAAGTTAAAAAACCCACAAGCTTTTCAACAAATGATAAACAAGCGATAATGAGCACAAACACAACCCACCAGTCC
>VDFB02390938.1:25616-53107 GCA_007258455.2 Sequoia sempervirens | reverse complement strand
TTTTTCTAACCGGAACAAGATTAGAAACCCAAGATGTGTGTTTAATTGGAAATACGATACTCCCCTCAACTAACTTGGTTAGCTCTTTGATCATCAAGGGTTCAAGCTTGGGGTTCAATGGTCTCTGTTTTTGTCTAACAGGCTTGACATTGGGTTCTAACTCAATTGTATGTTGTGCAATATGAGGATCAAACCCTCTTAAATCAAAATATTTCCAAGCAAAAACATCATGATATTCTTGGCATAAAACAATGAAAGCTCTCCTATCCTCAGCTGAACAAATTTTGCCTAATTTGAGAAGCTTACCTTTAAAGATTTCCACTTCTTCATAATGATCTTCTTTCACTTGAATGTCGACTTTGTTCTTCTTAAGCTGGTCATCAGAATTGAATATGGATTCCAAGGTAACCAGTCCTTTGGGAAGTTTATTTGTCTTCAGCTGTATCACTTGATCATCATACATCTGCTTAATCTTTTCCTGGTTCACTATGGAAAATTGATCTTCTTGGAGCAGAAAGGTTAAAATTTGTTCATCATTTTCAAATACTTGCCAGTTAATGTTGTTATCAGGAATTGATGGCCTGATAACCACCTTGACATACTGTTGTATTTTATCTTTTTTAATATTGCCTGGGATATCAAACTGTGCTCCAATTGCTGCAAGTCTGTCATCATGCTTATTCTGATTTCGTGGAATAGAAATCAAATTGAAGGCATTAAATTCTTCAATTATGTTCCATACTCTGTTTCTGTAAGACTTCAAAGTATCATTCCTGGCAACATTCAGCCCCTTGATCTGATTAACTATCAGTTCACTGTCTCCATGGAAACAATCAATTCATCTTTTCCTTGCCCACTCAAGGCCTTGAATGAGTCCCTCATACTCAACACTATTGTTAGAACATGCAAAAGAAAAACGAAAGGCTGAAAAATACTTATCACCCTATGGAGAAACTAGCATTGCACCTCCACCTGCTCCATTCTTGCTTCTGGAACCATAAAAAACATTTCCCAAAGTCCACTTTGTTGTTGCAACAACTGATTTGTACCCTTTTCAAGGTTTGGGATCTATGCATTAGGTTCAAGCATCACATAATTACCCATACCAGCATCTTGAATAAGATCTACAAGACTGTCCAACACATTTTTAGTCGCCCACTCATGTAGCAGCACCTTAGGAACAACTTTTGATTGAAGTTCTTGAGCAGTAGCCAGTTCACTATCAGAAAAAATGACACAATTTGTGTTTGTAGTAGTAGGAACAACATTGATAGGACTTGGGTTATATGGATCAATGTGGTCTTTAGCCAACTTTTCAGATTTAATGGTAACCTTAGTTCCATATCTGGTTCTAAACAACATATGCGACCAGTTAGTTGACACATAGCCATTGATCTTAGCTGTAAAGTCTCTTGAGAGGCACAAGGAAAAGAAAGGTGGGAGATCTATGACACATATGTCCTAAGGAACTGAAAAATTAGGAAAAGCATGAAGGGTAAGACTCAAATATTTAATAACACCCAATGTATTGACAAAAGTACCATCCAATTGAATGACTCCTTTCTCTAGAGGCTGATACTTCAATCCAAGTTTGTCAGCAATTTGCTTTGGCATTACTGAGCTACTAGCTCCACTTTCTACCATACAGTTATGAACTAACTTATCACCTATGATTACTGACACGTAAAATGGAGGCGGTTTAACTTCTTTTCCTATCTCTTTGCTGGGCTGTTTATCATTTCCTTGAGTATTATTTGTCAACACAGTCCTAACTTGACCTATTGGAGACTCAGATTCATTAGACACTTTAAAATTTGACAAAGTTGAGTGTAACATATCTTTTTGACCTAGGATGGCTAATGAATCCCACATACACATTGTTACATTTATCTTTTTCATACTATCAAGAATGTTATAGGGTACAGTTGGGTTTAATTTATGATGTACCTTTATGCTAGTGCGGTCAGTTTGCAAGCGTGGCTGCTCCTTCACTGGGAGTTGTTGATTTCTCTGCAATCCATAAGCCACTTGGGATGTAGATGGTTCTGCAGCTGATGCTTTTCCTTTATCAGTTGTTTGATCAAGTTCAAAAGCTCTTTTCTTCACCCTTGTGTTAGATGCAACTGAAGAATCATCTACATTCAATCCACAGAATTCTTCAACTTGCCAGTTAAGAAGAGTAGTATCATTGGTAGGCTGATCTTGGTGTTGTGGAGATGCATCATTGAATTCATTCTACTGTGAACTCGAGGCATTTTGTACCATAAGTGCCTGATTAATGAGTCCATTTGAGCAAGTGGCTTGATTATGAGATTGGCTGCAAGGGTAACACCACTCATAATCTACTGCTAAATTGTTTTGAATAGGGACAAGATCCTTAACTGTGCTAACAGGTGCTAGAGCATAAGCCTGAAAAGGTGTAGTATTTACACCCTATCTTGGGCCCTGGTAATTTCCTTCGTAAGCTTGTCTATTACCTTGATACTGTTGTCGCTGACCTGAATTCTGCTGTTGATCTTAAGGCCTGCTATATGTTTGTTGCTTCTCCAAGGTCACAAGCTTATTTCCAAAATTTTGTAATAAACTTTTGATCTCCTGTAGCTCATTTGAAGATTTTACAGCAGGAGTCTCTTGAGTTGAAGAAGCTAATACCGCTGGAACAGGTGGAAAAGATGCAAAAGATGGTATTTTCAAAGGGATATTCGAATGAATATCTAGGAATATAGGCATCAGTGGCCTAGGAGCAAGTTTACTAGCTTGTATTAGGTTGTTTTCAGCTCTGATTGCTACTTCAAATGCATCCGGTAGAGAAACACCCCCCATTGATTGTATCATAACAACTATATCGCTGTTAAGGGCCTTCAAAAAGTACAAAAATGCATATTCTGGAGGTGGTCTCACTGTTGTAGGAATCCTATCCCAGGTTCTTTGAAATCTAAAATTGAAATAATTCATTTGCTCTTGAAGAGCCCTCTTAAGCGTAGTCAATTGTTCCAACAAAGACAAATTATCAGACCTATCCTGAAACTGCCTGTGTAATTTGTCACCCAACTCATCCCAAGTGGCGACTGAACCTACTCCAAGGCTCCTAAACCATTGTAATGCTCTTCCCTTGAATGATGCTGCAAGAAGTCTTACAACTACGTCTTCTTGTATAATGTAATGCACACCACATAAGGAAGCCACATCTCGTATATGCTCAATCGGGGTGGTCTGGTCTTCTCCAGTGAAAATTGGAAAGCTTTTCAAAGTTGCCATTGGAATATCATTATGCTGCATCAAATTTAATGGACTACCTCCATTAAATGGCACAAAAGGCTGATTTCTGGGAGCAGCCATTAGAGATGGATTTGCCTGCACTCCTAGTGAAACAAAAACTGGGACAGCAGTTTGGAATCTCACAGATGGATGAGTAGATTTGGTTCTTTTAGAATAGATAAATGTTGTGCTTGACCTCTTTGTTACCCTGCCTTGTCTTCTAGGTGGTGACAACTGCAAATATTCAAAAGGAACTAAGCTGCTCCTTGTCTGAACTCTTCGCATAAACTATAAAAGTGATGATTCTGAAGCTCTTCCTCTTTATGGAGTCGCCAAGTATGCTAGAATGACTTATGTAAAGTTTGAACCTGCTGGTTGCATACCAAACCAATAGTATAATGTGGAACTAGTGCCACCGAGCATGCCAGAAACTGTTATCACCTGAAGTCGCACCCTTGTTGAAACTGATGTTCAACACCTCAGTGTAACATGGGAAGACCTCCAAAGCTGTGGGTCACTTATAGACAAAGGTCAACCTCCAGAGAAGGATGACTTCCTTTGGTGTCACCTAAACTACTAATTTTGTAAAGGAAAAGGGAGAAGGAGTGCATAAAGATAAAACTAAATACTATGGTGATACACCAAATTGATAAGGAATCATAAAATAAAAACAAAGTGAATATACACTGGAAAACTAATGGTAGCTATTTCATTTACTCAACATAACCCTTTTGAATTTATGCATCATTCTTAAAAGGCTTGATCTACATACATATTTTAAGAAGGAAGGTTGAATTTCACAGCTTTAAGGTATGAATGCAAACTTAGAAAAGCACAGTTGAAAACTTGCATAGTCTAAAAATACAGAAATAAGAGTAGTTTAACACTAACACTGGCTTTCAAGGTAAACTCTGTGTTTTATATTCCAGAATCAAAATGAGTTACAAAGCATACATCAGCTGAGAAAGGATTGTTAAAGATCACTAACTCTTGAGAATGCATAATCCGAACCCCTTTACAAAGAGGCAAAGATGCCTTATATACAAAAGGATGTTGGCCCCCCGTAGGGCTTACAAAAATATCATTCTTCAAAAAGATCTGCCCCTAGATTTTTTTCGAATGAAGTTAATGTTGCATTCAAGTGTATCCCTACTATCTGTGTCAATGTGAAAAGATCACCCTTAGGAGAAGCCTTTAGATCTTTTGCAACCACAGTATTAACTTCATGGCCTCCGTGTCCACCCTTGAACTTCTCTGCCGAACTGCTTTGAATGCCCTAAGGTAATATCATTAATGTCTATCGACCCTCACCAGTTGACATCCCAGTTGTCCCTGTGGTCTCTACCCTTCTGTTTACTGACGACACCTCTTGGATATCGAATTGATTCATCGCTTTATTCTCAAAGTAGATCCACGTTGCTTATATTCCGTTGATCTTCTTCACAGGGGTCAAATTGCCACGACTCTCTGGTAGCCTCCTTCGATTGGCTAAACAGATGTTACATGGGATCGCTAGATGGTCAAGAGTCGCTCAAATTGAATCGCATGTCGGTGAGACACCTACCGTGTCTCCCTGATGTGATTATATTCTACAGCAACATCAACAAGATTTTCACCTGTCAGTGAGAGCTTACATAGAGCTGTAAAAGTCATACCGACATCCCTTAAACCATCGGCAAGACTTTCACCTTCGGTAAGAGATCATAGCGGGCACTAAGAGTCATGCTGATACCCCTCATTGATTGGCAAGTCCATCACTATCGACAAGACTCTCCATTGTCGGCAAGAGCTTTCATCAAGCCCTTCATTCTTCGGCGAGACACCATCGGGTCGGGGAGACCTCTTAGCGAACACAAACCACTTTCCCAGGGCTCAAACATTTCCTTCGATGAGACGCTGGCAAGTCGGGAAGACCTCACGCCGAAGCCCTATCATTATACCATTGTACTCCTCCATCAGTGAGACACCAATGTGTCGGTGAGACCTCTTACCGAAGGCACAACCCTTCGCCAAGATCCCTCATGGTCAGCAGGACCTCATAGCGATGATGTCTCCTTTCACCAACAAGCTCATCTTCATTTTGGGGAGACCCCATCCTATTGGACAGACCTCCCGCCGAAGCCAGCTTGCTTCGGTGAGAACTCCTATCGAGCTCCCTTGGTTTCAGTCAGGGAGACCTTGCTTGGTCGGTGAGACCTCTTGCCAAGCTCACAACCTTCACTAAGACCTCCCCATGTTGGTAGGACATCTCCTCGAGCTCCCACTCTTCTACCGAAGGCACCACCTTTTGGTGAGACATCATTCAGTTGCCGAGATGTTACAGCGAGGTCCACCTTTTCTTCCCGTTGGCATATCTTTTCGCCGAGACCTTCACTAGTCGCCGAGGCATCTCCTCGAGCTCCTACTCTTCGGCGAGACCCTCGTCCTTTAGCGAGACATTACACCGAAGGAAAAACCCTTCTCTGAGACCTCCTTTGCCATTGGAAAGACCCTGTTTGGTCGCTGAGACATCACGGCGATCTCAAATCCTTTGCCGAGCTCACCACTCCATGTCAGCAATACCTCGTTAGGTCGGCAAGAATTCTCAGCGAGATGACAATCCTTTGGCAAGCTGAGACCACTTCGGGGAGACTCCCATGTGTCAGTGAGACATTAAGCCGAAGGAAAAACCTTCGGCGATACTTTACGCAGTTAGAGAGACATTACCTCGACCAAAATCATTCCCCCGGACGCCACCCTTGTGAAAAATTGTCAGCATGACCTTCTTCCAAGCGGAGAGATACATGAAGACTCATGGTGACCCAAATGTCCTAGTGACAGGTGTATCAAACCAAGTAGTATGCACTGCTAATCAGCAAGACAACAGGAGGGTCTTGCGGACTTCTTCTCTGATGAGTTTTTTGTGCCAAAACTGATCAAGGCATGCCTTCCAACAGACCTCCTTGTGAAATATCCTCAGGTGCATGATCTAACCCTTGATGCAAATTCCCATTTGGCCTTTATGAACACCTGAAACACAATTTGTCCTACCTGATGAGCCTGTAGGTGAAAATCGGGCAACAAGCCTCAAATGCAAGAGAAAACTAGTGGTGTTGGTTATTGTCCATTGATAGAAATAAACAAGCCTTCACTTAACATCAACACTCTTACAAAATATTACTCTAAGCCGACTTTAACAATAGTGCATCCTGAATTGATAAACACTAGCGGTCTTGATTGTTATCATTTGAGAGAAAAAGAGAAGTCCTTGCTTAACATCAATGTCATCACGTAAAACACTAATGATTCGAATTCATTAGATTTTACATCTTCCTTTAAAGAAGAGAACACAATCTCGCAACCTAAAGAGTCTTGTGTAAGTATGACATGTTGTACTAAGCAAGAGATATCTTTGTCACAAAACAAAGCAACATCTCCTACTTTTGATCAAGAAAGTATCTTTTTGAGAATCCTCCTAGATCACTTGATATCCCTTCCTCCAAGAACACGAAATAAATTTTATTATGTAAACATTCATTTTGTGCATATCATAGAGTTCATGGTCATTCTACTAGTGAATGTAAGGCTTTGCATAGTAAAATTCAACATCTTAAGGATTTTGGTGCTCTTCCTTATGTGGGGGCAACTAATTCCTCTAATTGATACTGATTTTCACTCCAACATTCATCTCATCAATTATCTCGGCTCATCCTTGTCTTGCACTAAGTGGGGGCAAGGGTTTAGGTAGGCTTGTCCTTGTATGCCACTTGTCGTTGTCTCTTTTGGCTAGTTGACTGCCTTTCATGTATATGCACAAGAAATCTTGGGATGTGGATGACATGCCTTAAGTTGGATCACATGTGACTTACTGAGTCATCTTTAGCATTGTATTTTTGGGGGCAACCCTTCCATCCTATTAAATGACGTAGCTTATATGAAACATATGACATGGCATAGGTATTTCTGAATAAGCTCACATGTCTTCTTCTACTTTAAATAAATTACTCATAGTAATGATGTAAGCAACCACTTTAAAGTGGGAGCATACATCAACACTCATGTTTCATTGTGTGATTTTCTTTCTTCTTGTGATGCGTTCCTATCTTGGTGGTGTCATTGGGTTTGATTTCCTCCAACAGCGTGATATTTCTTTGACTTATCCTCTCTTGGAGACATTAAGCACAATGTTCCCTAAGATGAGACCTTGCATGAACTAAGAGAAATCCCTTTGAACATCCCTCTTTCTTCTTGCATTTTCTTTTTGTACCTTATTAAATTCATGGAGGTATGGCTTTGATATGGTCCCCTAGGGCTCACCGAGTGAACAACTAGCTTCAATAGCCCTTGTGAGCATGCATTTTATTTCTTTTGTCCTTATCATAGTCATGAGGGTATGACTTTGATATGGACCTCTTGGGGCTCACCTAGTGGACACCTAGCTTCACTAGCCCTTGTGAGCATGCATTTTGTTTGCATAGTAGACAATGCATTCCACTTGTAAACCCTTTTGGAAAAACAGCCTAGACCCGGTCCACAATGCATTGGACGGCCAGTCGAAGCTTGATCCGTTGCATTTTTCCTTTTTTTCTTTTTCCTTTTTCTTTTTTTGTCTTTGATGGTGTATGCTTGCAATCTAGTTATGGCTTCATATATCATCCGCATGTGTGTTCTTTTGTGCCTATGTTGGTTTGTCATAGGATCTTGATCCTGAGGGCTTGGCCACCCTCTTGATTATTGTCATCCTATCTTACTAACATTCGCACATTTGAACCCCTCTTGATTGTGTGGTTGGCTACTTTAGTGTGAGTTTGAAGCAAGTTCATCCTCTCACTAAAGTGGGGGCTAAATGTAACTTGTAGGAAAATGCATACTGGACTGCATTTTCACACTTGTGCTGTATTTATCCCTATTTATGTCTTAATTGGTTCTATTTTGCATCCACAAGCTCAATGAATTATATCTTTTTATGGTTAATTTCGACAAACATCAATGGATAAAGGATAATTTAATGATTTTGGCTATGTGTCCCTAATTTTTGGTTTGGGACTAAGACTCCACCTAGGACGTCTTTCTCCCCCAAAGGTCTTGGGACCCTGATTTTGAATGTACCTTAAAAGGTTCCTTTTTGAAGTATGTGCCCCGAGATTCATGCCTCGAGATTGAGATGCTACGTAGGGCGTCTTAGTCCCCCTTAAGGTATTTTCGGGATTTAATTTCAAATTCTAGCGGGATTTAGCCTCCTTTAATTAATGAATTCATATGTCGGCTTGTTATGGTGTAATTTCAGGATATTAAGCATGAATAAGTATAAATACAAGGTTTCTTCATTCATTTTCATCCAAGTCTTTTGTGAGAGCATTCATAATAGAAAAATTGAGTTCACAAGAGCATTCAAGAGAAGTTCATCAAGTATTTCGAGTCATCAACAAGATTCAAACATCATATCAAAGTTCTTCTTGCATCATGTGTGTTTTTGAGCTAACATTTGTGATGTAGGGTTTTGATTTAAGCAAGCAATTCAAATCAAGATCTATCAAGCATTCGAGCATTTCAAGATCTACATTCAAGCTAGCCATCTCACACAAGTTTGCAGATTTCATAGCAAGGGTTTGGTGAGCTATAACATTGCATGTTGTTCATTCATCATTTCCCTTCATTATTCTATTTCATTTCAAGGTTTAATTACCAACAAGGGGTTTGACTAAGGCAAACCCCCATTTACTAACAATCAACAAGTTTTTCCTCTCTTGCATTTTTGTGAATGGAGATTTAGGTTGAAAAATTGAAGATCATTTGAAGTGAAAAGTTACAAAGTTGCATTGTAAAGTTGTCATCTTTATGGAAACTCACCTATAGGCCAAATCTGAAAGTTTTAGAACTTGAGATGCAAGAAGAAGGAAGTGCAAACCTCGAGCCTCGAGACCACATTTGGAGATTCTAGAAACTCAGAATGGGACTAAGTCGCAACCTAGGGAATCTTAGTCCTCCCGAAGTTATTTTACATAAATTCTTTCAGATCCAATTCTGACATCCAAAGATTTTGCATCTTCCCTGAAAAACATTAGCGGGACTAAGACAACAGTAAGGGTGTATTAGTCCTCCATAGCACATTTTGGTAGCATTTTTGCATTTTTGGAAGAAATATCTTTGATGTGGCTCAATCCTTGAGCTATACATCAATGTTATCTAATGTGGCGAGCTCCTATTTGTTGCACAACGACATCAAGGATGTGGAGCATTAGGTAGATATTTAGTTCAAATACTCCCTGAATCATTTATACACAATCAAGAGGTGCCAAGAACATCTATAGCTAGTTGTTGAAGAATTCATTAAGGTATTAAACATGAACTTACCCCCTAAACCTAAATTTTATTTTTTTTAGACTGCAGGAATCAAGTAGCCCCCCTATAAACTGCAGTGTGCCTAGCAATTTTTTTTCACGTGATTAGTGACATTGGCGCGACACACCATCCAGTACCACGGGGATGGGGGGAGACTAGACCTTGTGACCTCTTACCTACAATAGAATTCTTTAGCCAATTGAGCTAGGCCCCTCGCCTTACTAAATTTGATTTTTTTCTGATGTAGGGAGGATGATGAATTAGACTATTTGATTGAGGTCTCTCCACTTGAGAAGGTTAGAGTTTATAATAAGTGTAAGAATGCTAGTGGGGGTGTGAGGGTGTGGTGAGGACAACATAATTTTCCTTGCCACCATGTTTCCTGCTCTAGACATTTTGGTATGGAGGTCCAAGTTCCTATAAATTTCCTTTGGTTGACATATAGTTTTGTTTATATAGTGGGTTGATGGTGGAATACTCTGTGTGGTTAGAAGTTTGAATTTTGTAGTTATTTCTAGACCTAGCTAGTCTTTCTATTTTTATGCCAAGAGGCGTATTACAATGACATCCATCAAAAAGCAAAATTCAATGTAAGGAAAAAATCTTTAGTTTGAATTTGACGTTCAAATGACATGGAGCTAGCATAACTACAATCATTGTATGTAGACATTTTTTCAAGCAGATTTAAAGTAGATTTAAAACAGTTTTAAATCGATTTGATATCTTATTCACTCTAAAATACTTATTTTTTATATCATAATCAATTTTATAATGATTTCATTTTTATTATTATTAATTCTAAAATTTAATATTAATAATTATAATTAATTTAATTATAGTAATTATTATAATAAATTATTATTTAAGGTAGTATGCAAATTTTGAAATGTCTCTGAGCGGGAGTGTTGTTGCCCAATGGGCATTTTCTGCTAATAGGTATGTGTGTGTCGGGACTATGTCTGGGTCTGGCTCTCTTGGGAGGTTGTCGGATGTGGGTCTTGGTGCAGGTGGAGTGTGCGTGGATGGGGATTGTTCTGTCCTCCAATGTTCTACAAATGGCGTCGATGCTCTAGGCTTAGATGTGGCTATTGATGGGGTCGGTTTGGTGGCTTCTAGTTGTAGTCCTTCCAAGGCTTCTCTTCTGTTGAATGGTGGTTGTGCAAAGCTTGGGTTGGGTGCAAATCCCTCTCTCTCTATGGTGTTTGTTGCTCCTTCTTCTGATTGTCCTACTCTGGTTGTCTTTGGCGGGGGTTTTGATGCTTAAGGAGCTTTTGTGGGCTTTGTTACTAGTGTTCCTATGCAGGTGGATGTCCCTCTTGCTGGGGGTTCTCCTACTGTGGGTAGGGTGAAGTATTTCTCTGAGGCTGCTAAAGCAAGTGCTTGGCCTACTTCTCAGTCCCAAGATCAACCTCTACCATGTGCTCGTGATTCCCCTATTGTGGTCTGTGGACCTGAGGTTTCTGAGAACGAGGATTTCTACTTGAAATAGGGATTGTTCTGCAGGTTTAATGGCTTGTGGCCCTTCCTTCCCAATCTCCATGGCTGGGTAACTGCCTCCTGGAATTCGTTGGTCTCTGGTGAGATCAAGCTCTATCCCAGCGCAAGGGGTTTCTTTTTAGCTACCTTCACCTCCTCCACAGAGTGTGACTGTGTGTTGGACAGGGGGTGGATGTGGGGTATTCATTCTCTATCCATCAAGCCTTGGTCTCGTTCATTCAATCCCCTTACAGAGCCGTTGAATACCAGACTAGTTTGGGTCCAACTGCCAAATCTCTCTCTTCAGTTTTGGGAGGATTCTTGTTATGAGGCTATTAGCAACACTATTGGTCACTTTCTGATGGTGGACTCTATGACTCAGGAGATGGGACATACTACGGTAGCTCATTTATTAGTTGATTTGGACATCTCCAAAACTCTCCATGGTAATGTAGTCTTATTGGTGGAGGACAGACCTTGGAAGTAGCTCTTGGACTATGAGGGTCTCTCCTTTCGGTGTAGGAGATGCTTCTTTGTGGGTCAGTTGGCCTCTAACTACCCTCAAGCCCGTTGCAAAGGTGTTGCTACTTGGTGGAAGGATGCTCTCCTGGATCACCTCACGGTGAGTTCTCCTCCTTTGGATGTTTCTTCTACGAAGGATGACCCTATTGCTTCTTCTCAGGAACCTCTGTTTGCTCCTCTTCCGGCTAACCTTCCCATGGAGCCTCTGCTAGCTAGATCTATTGACACTGTTTTGTCTGAGCCTACCCAAATTTTATTGCTTGCTTCTGATGGTCTTTCTCTCGATCCTGTTTCCTCCCCTGCACTGCTTCCATCACCCCCGTAGTGTGGCGGCTCCTTGCTCTTGGTGGCTTCAGTTGATCCACTTATCTCGCCTCGATCGGTGGACTTGGATTCCGAGTCTTCCTGGTATGTTGTGCTAAGAAAAAAGAAGGGACACCCTCGATCTATCGCATCTTCACGACCTAGGGTTAAGGGAGTCATATTAGCCCCCTCAAATTTTGGGGTTGTCTAGTCCTTATCTGTGCTTCGACAGCTATCTGTCAGTTGTTTCTGTGTGGTCTATCCTCTTTTCCTAGTTCATTTATGGTTTGAACTAGCTTCTTTTTTTGGCCCTTTGGGCTTTCTGTGTAAAGGGTACAACACCTTGTAAATGCTACTTATCTTATCAAAAACATTATTATTTATATAAAATATGTTAAGAGTTATCTTCTTGAGGTACTTATTTTCATCTTTTTTTCTCATTGTAATAGTATTTCATCATTCATATAATTATAAAGATTTTTTTATTTTATAATATATATTTATACATTATTTTTATTTTGAATGTTAAAAAGATAAATTAAATTAAAATAAAAATAATTACGCCGAGAGGCCCATATTACGCAAGTGGAGTAATGTTGCTTTTTTATATTTTAAAATCAATTTAATTAAAAAAATAAATTAAAACTAAATACTTAGTGTCATTTAATAAATTTTTAAGTTTTTAGGGTGAACATTTATTTATAGTAGTAACATAAATATATTTTTTATAATTATAACAAATTTCAATGTATTTATTTATAATTTTTTTGTTTATTTTTCAATAGTGTATTTATTTATTTTTGTTTATTTTTTAATAGTTTTAAGTTTTTTTCATTTATTTTTAAAGTAGTTTTAAAGTTTTTTAATTCACAAATTCATGAGGATCTCTATTAAAATAAATTAAAACTAAATACTTAGTGTCATGTAATAAATTTTTATGTTTTTAGAGTGAACATTTTATTTATTTATAGTAGTAACACAAATATATTTTTTATAATTATAAGAAATTTCAATGTATTTATTTATAATTTCTTTTTGTTTATTTTTCAATAGTGTATTTATTTTATTTTTATTTATTTTTCAATATTTTTTAGTTTTTTTGCTTTATTTTTAAAGCAATTTTAAATCTGTTTTATTCATGCAGCTTTCTTTAGATGTTCTTATCTTTGAATTCATGAAGACCTCTACTAAAAGAGGTTTGGCTTTATTCTCTTGAAGTTGGAATTCTTGCAGGTTTGGATTTACATTTTTTGGATTCACTTGAGTTTAGCTATTGCAAATTTGGCTTTAGTCTGTTGAAACCAATTGCATTGTTATAATTTGTTGTTGCAGTAAAACAAAACAAAGATTCAAGGAGTTGTATGGTTTATTACTTTTTATTTGTGGTTGTTTTATTATTGAGTGGGATGGAAAGTATCCCAAGTTGAGTCTGTTGGACTTGCTAGGGCTCATTTGGTTTGGACATATGCATTAAAAATCAAATTATAATTAAAATCAATCAATTCAAATAGGCACCTCCAAAAAAGATAACTCTTGGTGTATTTTATATATATTAATATTTAATATATGTATGCTAGTATAATGGGCAATGGCATGATGTATGGAACCTTGGTGGTTTTCCCTATATTCTTCAACTTCTTCAACTTAGCTATATGCTTTATAAATTAGATATTTGGCAACATTATCTTCATGGCTTGATTGATTACCTTCTTATCTTCTTTTGAACAAGAAAAATAGATCTTGTATATTTTACTTTGATGTTCATATATGAATGGATAAACCACTATTTAATAGATCTAATGAACACTTCATATCAATAATTTAGACCTAATGCACTTTTTACAATTTATAAATGCTTAACTAAACTTTACTAATTTAAAAAATAAAATAGTGTTTCACCTTATATTTTATATAAACTACATAAATTATCAAAAATAATTAATTGCCAATTTTATTTATTACACCGAGAGGTGTATTACAATGGCATCCATAAAAAAAATCAATGTAAGGAAAAACTCTTTAGTATGAATTTGACATTCAAATGGCATGCAACTAGCATAACTACATTCATTGTATGTAGACGTTTTTCAAGCAAAATTAAAGTAGATTTAAAACAGATTTTAAAACGGCTTAAAACTAAATATTTAGTGTCATGTACATAATAAATTTTTATAAGAAATTTTAATGTATTTGTAAATTTTTTTTGTTTATTTTTCAATAGTTTTTAATTTTTTTCATTATTTTTAAAGCAGTTTTAAAGCTGTTTAATTCACAAATTCATGAAGATCTCTATTAAAATAAATTAAAACTAAATACTTAGTGTCATAATAAATTTTTAAGTTTTTAGAGTGAACATTTATTACGTGAGAGGTGTATTACAATGGCATCCAAAAATCTTTATAAGGAAAAACTAATCAAGTTATAACTAAATACTTACTCTATGGTCCCATGGGGTGGCTTGGACTCCTATTTTCATGGAAGCAGTTGGTCCCATGAGAAGAAAAAAAAATCTGCTACAGGATTAAATGGACTCTTTTTCAGCCCAATAAACAGATGGCTGAAAATTTCACCTAGTGGGATTGGGGGGGGCTAGAAATTGCTCCACCTGCTTAACAGTACTTTCCTACCACTTGTCACAATTTTTGAGGGAAATATTGTTTATTTATTAATTTTTTATTGACAACACTACCATTCCACCACCATTCCACCACCAACTTGCCAAAAATTTGAAACTTGCAAATATTCACGGGACCACCAACCAAAAAAAATTCTGCTAAAAACTTAAGCAGAATCTGCTCTGGATTTTAAGGAAGCCCCCCTCCATGGGACCGCACTGTTAGTGTCATGTAGCAGTTTATTTTTCTTGTCTCTACCTTACCTTAGCATTATAGGGCCGACAAATCCATATCTACTCTTAAATCTTATCTGCTTATCTTTTGAAATAAAAAAAGTAGTCATTATTGTTAACTTCCTAAAATGAATTTAAAAAATAGTTTTCTTTTTATGAAAGCTATCAGTTTTGTTTGAGATTCTACTTTTGTAATTTTTAAAATATTTTCAATAAAACTTAAATATTATTTTAAATATATTTTAATACTATTTTTGGGAAGATAAATATTAATCTAAAAGCAAAAAAAAATGGTTACAATTTAAAATAGCATTAAAACCATCTCTTAGTTAGCTTTCTTCTCTTCTTTTTGATAATTTAGAGTAGTTGATTTTATAGCATGTCTATTGATAAGATGCATGTTTGAGTTGCAAGACAATACGAGTGGGAGAAAGAGAAACAAAAAAGATTGCAATGAAAAACAGATTTTGTGTTTCACTGTAAATTTGATGTTTATAGGATGGGAATCATCATTCTTTAGCTTTTCAAAAGGAATTGGGTGCTCGGACTTAGAGAGGATGTGTAATGTGCGCTACAAAGTGCAAAATTGGGGTTGGTTTCTTTATTGTAGTTTATTTTCTATGGTATAAATTTTGTTTGTAATAGCTTCTAAGAGTTGGTTTTCATGTTTGGAAGTTTTCCTTAATTTATCCTGTAATACTAACAATTATGTTTTTGATTGTTCATCATTAATCTTTCAAACTTTTTTTTTTTTTTGGAAGTATTTTTCTGTAGCAACATAATAGTTGGAAATGAAGTTGAACCAAGTTTTGAAATTTTAGGTATATTTTTTAGCAAGGGAATTGCTCTTCTATTATAATATCACTCACTGTTCTTTTGCTTGTCAAGTCTTCCAATTATATTGTGATATCTTTTGTTCTTCATTAGCTTAATCTAGATTATGAGGAAAATGAAACTCATCAAATGGAGTGAATACATGTTTATTGCACAAGGATTGTATGGCTGTAGTGTCAAAAATTAAAAAAAATAAAAGTGTCAGAGTTTATGTTTATGATTTGTATACTTGCAAGACAAGTTGACAATGCTTACTTCATAATTTTAATGCTTAATGTGTGCAAGCAATTTCTAGAGAGTGAAGGAAAGACAAAAATTAATGAAGTTTTCATTTAGATGTTTTTTATTTTCTTGGTTGTAAATAATTCCTTTTTAGTATGAAGAACTGGGTATTTAATAAATAGAAAAGGAATAGAAAATTAATAAATGAAGACCCATATCAATATACACAAATTAATTGCAAAAGTGGATGATTGTTGCATGCACACAAAATATTTCTTGCCAACCTATTAAAAAGATAGAAATCAAAAGCTTGTGTACTTCAAAATGTTTTATGATTTTTTTGAAATTAGTATGTCCTTTAATTTTAGAATATGAAATGATTTGCATGTAAAAAAGAAAAAAATAAGATACAAAGATTGCTTTTATATTTAAATATTACTTTTTTAATTTATTCTAAAATTAATTGTTAAACTATTTTATTAAATATTATTTTTTTAATAAAATAGAGGCGAAGGCACCTCAAAGATAACTCTCCACGTATTTTATATATTTTAATATTTAATATATGTATGCTAGTATAATTCAATAACATTAATCTTATTCTTCATTTCTAAATTATTACTCTTAGATATTTTTATGGCATGGCAAATTCACCACCAACAATTCTACTGGTGGGGGTGAATTCTCCCACGGTAAATTGTTGACGATGAATTTTTTCATCGGTAAATTGCTGGTGGTGAATTTTCCTAGAACCTTTTTTTATATTAAAATATAAACTTAGAGTTTCTTGAATATTTGTGCATAAAATTATATGACAACCACACGAAACAAACTTTTGGATTTTCCTTACAAAGATATTTGAAGGATGAAAAATGTTAAGTATGACAAGACAACTGGAATCTCAAAATCATTTCACTAATATCAAATGCTATTGAAAGAAATATGGGGATGAACAATGAGTTCAATGTTTCTGTAAAGTTTAGATCTTTCTGTACACTATTATACCTACTTTTTACATCATTTCTCATGTTTGAGTGTCAATAATGTCCAGTTCTGTGCAGCAAAAATGGAATTGAAATTTCTAATAAAATCTAGAAATGTCAAAATTTCCATGTCACAGGAGTGTAAAATTTTTACGTTGAATGTTTAAACATTTAACCTTTTTCAATGGTATCACTGTTTCAACGTTTTCTTGTTGGATTGAATGTTCCATCTGGACTTTATTTCCTGTCGCTGTTCCAAGAACTTTTTTCTCATTTAATGGTGGAATTTGTATATCAATGTTATTTTTTGATATTTTAGGTTTATAATGGCTAGATTGTTTTTCATGATGGGTTAATATGCAAGATGGTATATTTTAGCATATGGTTAAAAATAATATTATTTGATTTTGTACTATTATCATCCATCCCTATTAATTGTCACGCATCTATAAATCTTTCATTCTTTGACTTGGTTTAGATATATGAGTGTGGAACAGATTTGGATCAATTCTCAATCCATAGATTTGAACCCCAAAATTTCAATTCAACTTTAAAATTTTAAATCTTTGCTACCTCATTCATTTGACTATTATGAGTTGACTAAAATATTAATTGTATGAATCTTTCATTCTTTGACTTGGTTTAGATATATGAGTGGAACAGATTTGGATCAATTCTCAATCCATAGATTTGAACCCCAAAATTTCAATTCAACTTTAAAATTTTAAATCTTTGCTACCTCTTTCATTTGACTATTATGAGTTGACTAAAATATTAATTGTATGAATTGCACATTACGGTGGATTATTTCATGACTAACCCTAATGGAAATGGATCATCAAAGAGACTTCTAGGAATAAGAAAATTCAATCTAGAGAGCATTAAGGAATAAAAATAATCTTATTACATTACTATTAAATCATCATCTTAGGAGAGTACAACATACTTACATGTTGTTCTTGGCCTTGGTTCAATATCATTGGATTGGCCCATCTAAGGGCCTAATTGAGGAGAACATGAACCTAAAAATTCAACAGATTCCTTAAAGGTTTCTATAAACACATCATATTCCTTATTAGACCCAACGTTTACACACAAAGATGAAAAATTCCACATAATAGAACTCTACAAAATTAGGTTTGCAAGTTACTTCAGTTGTACATTAGATTTAGATCAAGACAAATGGAGATCACTTACACAAATGCACAAGTGAATCCAAAAGGTGTACAATTAGATTATATTTCATCGACAATAATTAGACGAGGTATGAAATTATGGCACTTGGAGAAGTAGATTCCTAACATCTGTATAATGACATCCTCATCAAATTTAGAGTATAGAACCTCATATTTCACTTTTCAATCTAAATATATTTCAATTATTAGTCCCATCTCTCTTATCTAGGCTCATTGTACATGTCGCAGCTTATCTCCTAATGTTAAGAATGAAAAGATGTAATTTTTAAACTATGAAATAAAAAACTCAATTTTTGGGCTATAGAGTTGGTTTTTGGTCAAAATAAAAAATATCAATTTTCAACATAGCTTCCAAGGTTGCTTGTTGCATAGATCTTTTTGAGCTCTATAATTTGAAAAATGGGGATCAAACTACATTTTGAATAAAATGTTATAGTCTTTGGAAGTTTATCACTTTGAAAATGTTAAAAGATCTAAGACACAAAAGATTTATAAGAGGGACTTACACTTGTTGACCGACTTATGATGTGCAGTGTAATGTGTCATGTGACATCTTTGAATTAAAATAGCAAAGCAAAAATGGAACACCCAAGTTGGTGAGAGGATTATGATGCACTTATGGCAAGTAGAAGGAATATGCTAATTTTTAGCCTATTAGCTCATATTAGGATTTCAGTATTGGTTTTCTAACTAGGTATTTGGGCCCCACATTTGTTGGTGGCTTTAGCTCATGGTTTTGTAATTACCGTTTGATAGTTTCATGTTTTAATTCTTCTATTTAACGAGTTCTTAAGATGGTCATTGATGATACTCTTGTAAAGGCTTAGACTCTATGTATGTGTATTGTAACTTTGGATTATTCAACAATACATTGAGTTGCTTTAGAATGTGGTGTTTTTTCTCCCAAAAGAATTTTCCACACATAAATCACTATATTATAATATATTTTTTTTGTGTTTATTTCATTGTAACCATATTTGTTTGGTAAGTTGCAGTCTAGTGACTGCTTTATATATTAAAAATAGAGAAAAATACATATCTATCTATGCTCCCACCCTTTATATTAAAAAAAAAAATGAGGGAAACATATCTGATTACCTTTTTTTAATTAATTGTTCGTATTATCTTCCTGGCATCAGACAAATTCACCGTTGGAAAATTCACCGCCACCACTTCACCGCCAACAATTCACCGCAAGAAAAAATTTCAGATTCCATTAATCCTAAACCACTTTTATCTATATTCTAACCCATCCATTCTAGCTCGAAGATAGGCTTAATGTTGGTGATCTTTTTCAGAAAAAGGACAACCCTTTGCTTCCTTATGCCAGTGCTACATCAATGTGGTTGTCCAAAATTTCCCTAAAAATGGAAACCATTTCACCTCTGCTCCACCATCTATAAGACTTTGAATGTCTTTTGGCACAAGAATGTCAATGCACGTTCTCATTGCTTGCAGAATCTCCTCTAAACAACCCATAAAGTTTTCCTTTATTAACATCATTGTAAGTTGTCTAACTATGTCTTTTGGATCCCCTAGGTCCAAGAAGATGTCATAAAGTGAGATGAAATGTCTATATTGACCCTATGGCGATTGTCTACAACCATGAATTCATCTTTTTAACACCCATTTTACTACAAATAGAATGGGACCATGATGAGTTTTGAAGACCATCTTCAGCCTATGGTCAATTTGTTTTCCAAGAAACGCCATCTACTTGTGAGAACATGCCAATCTTATGGGGGTGTCTATTGCTACAATATCTAAGAGCCTTAGTTGAGCTTCAAAAGTGATTAATCCTTTCCTTGAACTACAATATTTAACTCTTTCCCAAGCCATTTCAAATGGTCCAACGAAGCCGAATGTGCAGATTAATGGTTGAGTGATCTTCAATTGATTTCACCTCCAATTATATCTCATTATTTATGCAGGGAAATGATTAACTTGTACTTTGTGATCTTTGGTTTCTTACAGATACGTGGAAAAGGACTACTGATGTGGCAGAAGATAACACAATTCATTCCAGTTTCTAGTATTTATAATTAATTCACCACACGGTTACCTTAAATAGGCTCGATGTATTCTTTTAGGTGCTATGATTTTTACTACCATCAGTTGATTCGATCACTTAGGCTCCATTATTACTTGATCAACCCTGTCTATGACAAGATGGCAGTGTGTTTGCCTCTTTGTTCTTGTCTGTATTTGTTCATATTCTCTTGGTGATCTTGTCCTCTTTGTAGTTTTTAACTGCATTTTATCTTTTGTAATTTGTATTTTTAATAATATATATATATATATATTCAAAGATTGGCTAGTGTGTTTGCCTTTTTGGTTCACCTCGTATTATATGTGATTAGTCAAGTAGGCTTCCAAGTGGGAGACCATTTCTAGTGTCACATCAAATAATGCCTTTAGTTTCCAGTTTTGTGTTGTTCTTTGTCTATTGAAATTAATAACTAAAGTCGAGTCCCCTTCAATCTCTAAGTTAGTAATTTTCAATTTTAGAATGAGAGCCTGCATTTTGGCCTCATTATTCATTCCTTTAAGAATATTTATTGAGGCTTTTCAAATGACTTGGCCATTCCAATTCTAAATTATACATGCAACCCTTGATACACCAAGGTTTCCTATTGAAGATTTGTCAAAGTTCTATTTGCACCACCCTAGCTAAGGTGGCTACCATTTTTCCCTTTCTCGATTAATTCATGAATCAACTCCTCTAGCCCCATTAATGAGGGGAATGTGCAATTTGAACCATCTTTTCATTATTGAGTTATCGTACTCACATATTAAATTGTTTCTTTTATTCTAGTAAGAAATCCTGTTGTTTGCAGTTTCCACTATGGTGGCATATACTTTGTTTAGGAAGGAGGGCATACTCATTTATTTGTCCTAGAATATCCTTCTATTTCTCTCTTTCCATATTTCACATAACATGATTGAAGGATATAAAACCTAAAGGCATGAGAAGGTGGCATTCTTTTGAAGGATTGGCTAAGATTTAAAGAGACTTAGAATAGTTTTTGGTAGAGAACCTAACCATCCCATCTTTGCACAAAACCACTTCTAGTATTGTTGTACAAATTGATAACCTAATAGTAAGTGATCCACATTTTCTTCCTAGGCTACATACAGTGAGTATCTAAATGGCCTATTAAATTCCATTTTCATAAATCTTTCTATAGTCAATATATTCTTTTTTAGAGCGGTCTTCCTAGGTGAAAACACTGGATTTTAGGATACATGCCTTATTCTAGCAAAGATAAATTCGTAATTTTTTTACCTCAATGCTATTTTCCACCAATCTATAACCATATAATTTTGAGTTATATTGACCATTTTTCACCCTATTCCATTTTAGATCAGCTTGTCCCAATCTAATACTAATATTTATTTCCTTCAAGAAATATTTTTTAGTGTTTTAGCTTCCTCTCATGGAAAATCCAGTGAGTTTAGGATTTTACCTTTCCACATGGGTATATCATCTTTAAAGATTGTCTCCATGTAGTCTTTGACACTCAATCCCTAGTTTGATTTGAGGAGTCTTTTTAAATTCTTCTGGTTCACCATTTTTTCCAAACTAGGGAAGCCTCCCCACAAGTCTTCCCAAAAAAATGTTGTTCTTCCATCATGTATGTCTCAAGTGAGGTAATTCATGATAATCAATCTACATATCCTCATGAAATTCCATACTTGAGAGCCTTGTGATAGAACTTTTGTTGGCAATATTCTAATTTTATCTTGACAATCCAAGTATTTCCAAGTATTTGTTTTGTAGAATTTTCACCCATTTTGTGTGTGGTTATTTAAACATTTTCCAAACCAGCTTTGCTCCTAAGGCCTTATTTTCAGATATCTATTTTCTGAGTTCACTCCATTTTTTTCTTTGCAATATGAGTCCCAAGCTATAAGTGCTATCTTATCCTTATATGAGTTGACTTTCTAGAAGAACTTCCTCATTTTTTATTTAATTTCTAGTTCACTCCAACAAGGAAAGATATGAACAACATCAAATATATAGAAGTGCTAAAATGATAGCATTTAACATGACTATTATGCCCACCCATGATAGCTGTCTTCCTTTCCAATCAACCCTTTTGTTTAAGAATTTTTTGGCTAAGGGATCCCATAGTTTTCTTGTCTTCAGATGTTTTGTAAGAGGTAATCCTAAATAGGTACTTGGGAGATTACCTCTTTTGTAATTTATAACTCTTATTATCTCTTGTTACTTCTATATATTTGTGGCAAAGAAGAAGATCTCAAACTTAGCCTCATTGACCTCTTGTCTTGAGGCATGGGCGTACACTTCTAAAATTTCTTTCAATTATTTGCTTCTTTTATTTTGGCTACCTTGAAGATAATTTTGTCATCAATAATTTTGTATGGGTAACCAATAGATAATTATAGGTTATTTATATTCCCTTAAGTTTTCCTACATTTAGAGCTTGAATTATTGTTCTCCCCAAGGCATTAGCCATAATAATGAACATAAAGGGAGATAGGGGACCCCCTTTTCAAAGTCCATGATAAACCTTAAAGAAACCTATAGGGGTGTTGTTAACTAGAATAGATTATGTTGGTCTAGCTACGAATCTAAGAACCAAATCCATCCCTTCTCTATTGAAACTGAAAGCTTCTGGGACTTTAAAAAGAAATCTTCAATCTACACGATCATATGCTTTCTTGAACTCTAGTTTCTTATCATTTGACCAAATGAATTTCCTCTTATGCAATGATTATTCCACCCAAAATTTATCTCCTAGGGAAAAAATGCTTGTCTCTTCCACTATGATTCCGAGGAGGATTATTTTTATCCTATTGTCTATGCCTTTTTGTCGTTATATTAAATATAGTGTTACATAAGGAAAATTTTCTATATTCATCTAAGGAGAGAGCTTTCTCTTTTTTTGATATTGGAGCGATGAATTTATTATTTATTTCTCTTAATAGCTTTTCTTTCTTGTACAATTGCTCAATGAACTTAGTTATTTCCTTTCCAATGATATGCTATCATTTATGGTAGAAGCTTGCAAGGAAACCATCCAGTCTTGGGGCTTTATCTGGATGAATTTGTTGAACACCCTCATTTATCTCTTTTTCAAAGAAGGCATTCATCAACATCTTGTTTTGGTCTTCTATGATATTTTTTGGGATGCCTTGTGATTCTATATGATCACGTCTAGTCCCTCCCTATTGTTGAGGAGGTTCTTTGAAAAGGATACTATATCCCTTTTTATTAATTATGGATCTTCAATTATTGTTCCATCTGCCAATATTATCTTACTCTAGATTATGAATCCTTCAAATTTTTGTTGTATTGTTAAAATATTTTTTATTTTTTGTCTTTGTCTTTTATTCATGTCTCTCTTGATTTTTTCCTCCAAAATACTTCCTCCTTGGTGAGAACATCCATGTATTCCTTCATAAACTATTTCTCATCTATATATCTCCCTTGACACATGCCTATGATGCAAAAAATTTCATTGAATTCTTGTATTTCCTCCTCTATTTCCATTTTTATTTTGAATATATATTCTTAAAATGGTATTTATTCTATTGCTTTAGCTGTCTTTTCACATATTTCAAATTTTCTATAAGACAAAACATTTTGGTGCCTTGTTAGGCTCCTTTAGAGCATCATTTAGATATTAAATTTAGGAAATTTGGTTCCTTCATCCACATATTCTCAAATTTGAATAGGAACCTCTCTGGTATTTTATCATCTACTATACAAAGCTAAATTAGAAAATGATCTAATCCAAAAAAGGGAACAAGATTACATTCATAGGAAAATGATCTTGCTTCAATATCTCTTTTCATTAGAAATCTATCCAATTTTTATGCTATATTGTTGAACCCTAATCTTCTATTAGTCTAGGTGTAAGTTTTATTCTTCATGGGGATTTCAATTGAGTTATCTCTACAAAATCCTCAAAATCTACTTGTGATTGATATTTTCTCTATATATGCCCCCTAGTTTATCCTAATTATGAAGTATAACATTGAAATCTCCTCCTAAGATGTGGAAGTAATTTGGATATGCAAATAAGAATTGTTCTAGTTCAATCTAGAGTTTTCTTTTATTTGTGGATGTCATTGCCCCATAGATTATTAATTTAAGGGGTATACGCCTTTGACCTGGAGCTATAAATTGGTGAGGTCACAAATAGGGGACCTCATCCCCACTTTAAACATTCAATAATTACACCCAATGGGGTTTGAACCTTGATGGTAAGAATAACACCACAAAACTTAGCCATCATAACATGCCACTATTGGTGTTGTTGGTCCATAGATATTTATTAAGATAAACTAAAATTTATGGTTAATGCTCCTTAACTTACAACCTTGCCAATGTCTATTTTCTACCATATTTTCTAATGAAACATATTTGGGTCCCTAGAAAGATTCTAATCACCTGATGCTCCTTTGGATTTCACTATTTTGATGTTCTAGGACTTCAACTTGGTTAAATCATTAACTCAATCTATTTACTAGTCAATTTGGTCTCTTGGATCATATATATCTACATTTCAAAGTTCCATCTAGCACTTGACCAAGCACTTTTGTCAGGGGAATTTAAACCACTAACATTCCACAAGGATATCTTCATGGCTCTTTGGGAAGGTTATTTCCCTTTCTAGATCTCAACATTCTATCAATCTTCATCTACCATTCAACATCACCATCTTTACTTAGTTTCTCTTTGTTTTTTTTCCTACCCTTCCTTTTCTTTTCTCCACACATAGGGGATACTTTTGTCAATCATTTTTGGCTAATCCCAAGCTTCTCCATGGGTATAGGTGCAACATCATCCCTAGCTTCCACATCCTTGATGAATTTTTCCTCCACAACTTCCATATTTCCTTCCTCTCAGCTTTGTATGTGTTCCTTTCCTTTATCTTCTAGGGTATTCCCATATTTATTTCCTATTTTAGGATTTTCTACCTCTATACACCTTTATTCATGTTTTCTATCCCAAAAGGATCATATGCTACTTCCAAATTCGTGGAATTTTTGTCAATTCTATAGTTATAGATTTCCCTTATTATAGCATTAAGCGATATCAACTGTATTATTTATAGGTCCATTATTTTGCTTCACTCCCTTCCTTCAAGAGAAAACATAGTTTCCTTAGTCTTTGATACATTTTTTAATTGGTTCTTAGTTTTCTCCTTTCACTTTATTTGGGGGATCCTCTTTATTAGAATCCACCATTGAGTGATTATTTTCCTCACATTTTCTTTATAATATTGGAAATGTATATAGTTCCACTCTTTCCTTCCATTTTTCTATTTCTTTTATTATTTCTAATTCTTCCTAGGGAATTGCATTCAAGTCCATCTCAACACATATTCTAATATATATTCCAAAATATCCTTTGAAAAAATTCTCATAAGCTTTAATAAAAGTTTCATGTGCTCGAAGGCAGATCATATTGGAGAGAACGATGGACATCGGTGAGACCATAATGGATGTCGTGAGGGAACAACCCGAGAGACACGAAATAATGCACACAACTAGCAAACTTTCTTATTATTCAATAATGAAAAATATTACATGCAGAGGATCACAAATCCTCGAGCTCTGTGATACATGCAAATTACAAACTTACAGAAAATTACCCAGATCCCCTTTCACAGCATGCGAACTTCTTTCCCCAAAAAGTTACCCAAAAATCAGAAACAAGCCCCTAAATAGACCCATTTCGGTTTGGAACCAAAAACAACCTTTGAGATAAGATTTTTGACGATTTGGCGCCAAAATTACAATTTGAAATTCAAGATAAATTCACAGTTGAAAATTAGCACATTTCTAAAATATGCACCAACTTCCGGCAGCCATAACTTTTAATCCGACCGTCGGATCTTCAATGATAATACCTTTTCGGAAAGCTCTCGAAAAGACGATTTTCCGCAAAGTAGGCCTTTGGCGGACTACTTTGGCGTTTTCGCAAATTTTCAGGCCCATCTGGGATCATTTGGTGCCTCAAACTGAGCTCGGAAGGTTTTTCAGGTCAAAAAGTAGAAATTGGAACTTGAATAACTTTCAAGTCATGAATGATCTTGACTTGATTCTTTCACCAGACTGTGTATTTTTCCATCCTGAACCTTCCCATAAAT
This sequence comes from Sequoia sempervirens, assembly GCA_007258455.2. Classification (NCBI taxonomy): domain Eukaryota; kingdom Viridiplantae; phylum Streptophyta; class Pinopsida; order Cupressales; family Cupressaceae; genus Sequoia; species Sequoia sempervirens. The sequence goes on along the minus strand of VDFB02390938.1, from coordinate 27,018 downwards.
TTCTGTCTTCCCGCGACTTCAAATGCAAACCTGCTAAAAATAGCAGTTGAGCAGAAAAAGCGAAAAGAAAGCAATTAGAAAGTTGGAAACTCTTATTAAATGAAAAGGTATCGAGGAAATACAAAACATCTACAAAAAAGAAAACCGCGGGAACAAAATGGAAATTCTCTTTTTGGGTGATGCAAGATTGCCCTCACACCACTGGATGCTCCTGCATCAGACACCCAGGGTAATTTGAGAAGTGACCCCGTCACGTCTCAGATGGTTGAGGAAAACCCAAACGGTCAACCTCTACCTTAGACAACCAAGAAGAATCTTCCACAGGCCTTCCTTTCCATTTTACCAGATACTCTTCATACTGCCTGTTTCTGGTACTCCTTCCCACACGGCTATCTAGGATTTCTTCAATCTCCTCCTTCTCTGAAGTAGGTGCTGGAATGCCAAACTATTCCATTGTAGGTGTTTCCTCTGCGCCACCTTCATGATACTCTGTCAAATTTGAAATATTGAACAGGAAATGTTGAATCCATGCAGCAACTCTACCTCATATGAATTTCACTGTTCATGCCTCTTCACAATTTCTACGGGGGGCCAGAACTTCTTCATCTTCGGTTTGTATAGGTTCCACTAGAAACCTTTCTTTCCTCAAATTGGACATCACTTGCATCATCGATCACGAAACTCCTTATACCTCGCACTACGACCAGCCTTATATTGCATATTCATCTTGTTGATATGTTCTCTAACATTCTCATGTATATTCTTGATGTGCTCAGCAAATTCTTCGGCTTCAGCACTAGTTTTCTTCTCTTGGTCCATCTTCCTCAATTCTGGAGCGGTCCTGGGACTACCTTCATACACAATTTGGAATGGTGATCTACCAGTACTTCTATTGACAGAATTGTTGTAAGAAAATTCTGCCTGGGGTAAGATCAAGTCCCATCCCTTAGGTTTATCTCCTACCAAGCATCTCAGTAGGTTACCTAGACTTCTATTCACAACCTCAGTCTGCCCATCAGTTTGTGGGTGGTGTGCAGAACTGAACTTCAACTCTGTCCTCAACTTTTTCCACAAGGTCCTCCAAAAGTATCCCATGAACTTGGTATCACGATCTGAGACTATACTTTTTGGCAGACCATGTAGTCTCACCACTTCTCTGAAGAACAAGTCAGCAATGTGGACTGCATCATGGGTCTTATGGCATGGGATGAAATGTGCCATCTTCGAAAACCTATCAACTACCACAAATATTGAATCATTCTCTCTCTGTGTCCTTGGAAAACCAAGAACAAAGTCCATACTTATATCCTCCCACGGCCTCTCTGGTACAGGTAAGGGCTGATACAACCCAATATTCTGGCTCACTCCTTTAGCCATCTGACATACCCTGCAACTCTACACA
>VDFB02390938.1:0-24062 GCA_007258455.2 Sequoia sempervirens | reverse complement strand
CTAAAGAGGTTAAAGGGTTAACTTGCATTTGAAGCTAATTGAGTTGATTCGAGGAGATGGAATATTCCTTTAGGGTGAGGAAAAAGGTTAATTTACAAATTAAAACAAAGTTTTAATTGTGCAAAAAAGGATAAAGAATATTCCTTTTGATTAGAAAAAAATTAGTTTAATTACTAATTAAACAAGGTTTAATTTATGCAATTAGGGAATTAGAAGAATTAAAAGATATTTATTAAATTGGATGATTTAATAAATAAGGGAGGGGTGAAATGATATTTAATTAAATAAGATGACTTAGGAGATTAAATTAAATAAGATCAAAGCTCAGAGTTAAATTCAAATGTTTGATTTATTGTTTAATGAAAAGACGAAATGTTAAGGTGGAAAGGAGATGAATTAACCTAATTTAATTAATTAGGCCAAATAGGCGAAAATGATGCAATTAATTAATTAGCTAGGCTAATTGAATGAATTAAGTGAAAAGAGGATGAATAAAGAGGAAATGATGTTAATAAATCTGATTCAAGTGTATGACATTGATGGGGATATTTTTGGTTTTACTACATTTTCCCTCTTTTGAAATTAGGGCCTTTGCTTTGCTTGGTTCAAAAGGCAAAACACCCCAGAGATTAAAACTACTACCCACAAATCAACAAAACGTTCCTAATTTTTTGGTATGAAATTTGAATTTTGGGTTGATTTCTCGATAAAGGTTCAAAAACTGCCCCAAGGGTCCAGAAAAGTTCTGAGATGCAAGAATAATGCCAAAAATGCAAAAAATGATGTAAAATTAGGTCCAGATTGGAAAAATTGGTGAAGATGATAGTAAACCCCATTATTAAGGTTAAATTAAGGAAAAAAACCCTAATTTCCTAGCTTAAATAGGCCAAGAGAGGTCATTTTTAATTCATTTGTGAATTCACACTTAAGGATTTCTTGCAATTTGAGTTCTGGCCCTTTGGCGAAATGGTGTGACATGAGCTTCCTTGACACATCTTTTATCGATTTTGTGAGTTTCAGTGGCTTCCAGGCGCAGGACCACCATTGTGTGATTCAAAACCTGATTTGAAATTTGAAATTTTGATGCATTTATTAGGCATTAGAATAATTTAGAACTTGTGGGCATAATTGGTGACACCCAAATGATATATAACGATGCATATGTCTAGGGTGACACAACTTCTGATTTGAAATTAGGGTTTCAAATTTTAAATGGTGAAATAGTCATATCCAACGATGCACTTGTTGATTTGAAAGTTAGGGTTAGGTTGGGACAAGTTCTAAATTGCTACTCCAACTTGTTTGGTGACGCACTTGACAATTTGAATTTTGAAATGCACTGGACGTCGTTGTTTGAGTTTTGAATATAGTGACGCATTTGTAAATAGTGACACATTTGTAATTTTTGAGCCAAAAATTCCAAATAACTTCAAATTTTGATGATTTCTTGATGTCATGCACTTCGTGGGTGAAGAAGGTCTTCCCACTGCTGATGTCAAGGGAGCACAGGCCCACGGTACTTGAGAGATTGGGTGATCTGTCAAAGTTGCGCCAGGAGCACTTGGGAGAGATCAGATTGTGGTACATCACATATACACCTGTTGTGAGGACACATTTGGCTATGATAATAGTGTTGTGCAAGAGATGGCGCAATGAGACCTCGTCCTTCCACATTCTAACGAGGGAGGTGACAGTGACCTTGGAGGACATTTGGCGAATATTGCAATTGCCTATCCATGGTGATCGCGTGATCTACAATCCCAATGCCAGATTTGATGCCCATTTAGAGGTGATGGAGATGGACCAGATTGTATTGGTCACCTTGAAGATTGACTTAGAGACATATAGAGCTCAAGTGTTGACGTTCAAATTGATTATTGTGGCCATCATTTCAGGTTTGGTGGCTCCAGATAGACACAACTGATTTTTTAGTCCTAGATGGGGTTTAGCATGGCAGTAGATGTTGTACTAGAGGCCTCTTTTTGTGTGGGGCCCCATGATGCTAGCCTCCTTATATCACGATTTACATGATTTTGTGTACTGCAATGGGAGAGCCCTTGGTGTAGGCATTAGTCTCCTTCATATCTGGGCATGGGAGCACATTGCAGTGCTTCAGCCCATTGTATAGATGGCGGGCATGGAGCTAGATGATCCCATCATATGGAGATATCAAGGTTCCATCACACTCAAGCACACAGGACCGATTGGGCTCCCATACTGGCAACGGGTGATTGATGATATGACCGTGTTCCATCGGTGGCCATGGCTTCAAATGTCACCTTGGTTCAATGATGTACAATAACTTTATTTCTCTAGACATACCTGATATATGCAGGGTCGAGAGCATACCATGATTGAGCAGTACCTTCCTGACAAAGTAACTAGACAGTTTGGCGATGTAAAGGATAGGCCTGATGATGCCTACAGGGCTATTTTTGTGAGATCAGCTAGAGAGGTCCCAAGCTGGGGACTAACTGCCGCCATCAAGATTTTTTGCTAGTTGGTTTCCCAACCGTGGGCATATGATCATGGTTAGCCCATAGCATAGACCACTCCAACTTATGATGTATGGTTTGTCCCACCACAACAACTCATAGATCCAACAGGTGCTCCTCCTAGAGGGAGGCCATGAGGCAGAGGTGTCAGGTGCAGGGACAGGGTGGCCATGATGGATAGGTTGTTGGGGCTCCTCCGTTTAGATAGTATCCCCCGGCAATGCAGCAACAACCAGTGCCACCACCACCACCACCAGATCCATGAGATGCTCAGATACAACAGCTGTAGTTGTAGGTGCAGGGTTTGATAAGTGAGTAGGACTAGGCCCGCCATCAAATTTTGGTTGTGACTACTGAGTGAGACCAAGCTCAACAACAGGTGGTCATGGTGACAACCGAGATGGATGTGGCTTTACAGAGAGTTCAGGTTGTTACCGGGGAGAGGGATCAAGAGGTTGTGAGATGACAACAGATAGAGGTCATGGTGGCAACCACACATGGTCGAACTATTTTTGCATAGTTATACAGAGAGGATGTCACAGAGGCTACATATTATAGGCAACATTACCACAGGGATGTCCCAGCGACTCTTTGTTAGCCAAATTTTTCACAGTGTAGTAATGCGCATCCCCGTGTTGAGGATCAACCTGAGCAGTAGGCTAGAGAGGGTAGTAGCCACCAAGGCTAGCTTTTTGATATCTAGACACTTATTGATTTTTCCCCATTCTTTATATTGATATACATTCATGGGCTCCTTTTTGATAGCCTTGTTGATATTGTACTTATCATCGATGTACATACACTGATCCAAATTTTTGTACCATGACACATATTTTGATATATATATGATACAAATATAGATGATTTATGCTATGATGTGTTGACTTTATTTCATGTATGGATGATGTGATATGGATGCTTGTTTATGATCATGTATAGATGAAATTTATTTATGCCTATGTGATATGTGATGATCATGATATGGATGGATGCAATGTTATATTCTTTTTTATTATCTTTTCACGATATGATATGGATGTATGATATGATATGCAAATATTATGGATGCACATGATGTGGATGCATTTATTTTTGTGTATTTTCTATGCATTTTATGATGATGATGTATGGATATGGATGGATGAATGTAAATTCTTATGATATGCAATGATTTAAGATGCTTAGAATAAGAAATCTATATTATTCATCACAACTCAAATAATAGTGCATAATGTATGATGTGATGTGCAATGATTATGCTAATGGATGTTTTATGATTATGATATTATTATGAGATGCACGTATGCTAATGGTTTGTGGATGTAGGATGGATGCATGGATGATGTTTTTGTTGACTTTCATGATACCAGGTTAGTGCGAAGAGAAGATAGAAGAATAAACAATGATCGTTGTTGATGATGTTTGCTTCAAAAGATCCAACAAGTCCTTGATCCATCGAGACTTTATTAGAGATGGTGACGAGACAATGCAAAAGAATGCAGGATGAAAATGTAGGATGGGTGCTCACACTTTGGGATTGGTATTTTCCATCGTTCCTTATTGTTTGATATAACACATAGACACGATGCATCAAGGTATTGATAACTAGGACGACATTGTATCTAGTGTAATGGACTTTGACTCAACAAGCAAATATGATAGTTCTTGCTCACATCTTGACATATGGAAATGTCATTGGAATGTAAGTTAGAAGCTTAAAACATATTGGACCAAAGCATACACAATAGTCAACAACATACTCTAAATGAACTTCCTACACACAACTAAGAAAGTCTGCACCGAGATTATTTTACAAGAGTATCCACAAGCACAACAAACAAAAGATAATGATCAATGTCCCATTCCTTTCTCTCTAATTTTTTTTGTTAGACATCATCGAGAGGTCCTCAGAATGGGTCATTAAGATAAATCATACAAAAAGATCAAAGATAAATAGTCAGTGTTATCTATAGCTCTTGCCTAGTTTAAGTTTAGTTGAGGTGACATCTGATACTGATGTCCATCGTAGGAAGGATACATCCTAGGTCATGTTGATCAAAGTATTGTTTGATGTTAGGATAATGATGCTAAGATGAATTTTCATAAACTTCACTGATGCATTTACCTATGATTTTGACTTTAGATTTTGACTTTTTGGTTCGCACTTTACAACTTGTTATACCTGATTTCCACTTGTTTCACCAAAAGGTGAAGGTGACGATCAATTTATTATGGGTGAAAGTTTATTGTGGGTGAAAGTGAGATGGGATGGATGGGTTTTAGATTTTTCTAAAATATTTTGAGGCTGTTTTTGGTCTTTTTGAAGTGTTTTGAGGTTGTTTTTGGTCATTTTGAATGTTTATATGAATGTTTTTGAAATTTTGGATTTTCTGAGGCTGTTTAGGATTTTTCTGAATGTTTTGAGGCTTTTTAGGTTTTTAAAACATTTTCTATTGTTTTTGGATTTTCATTTTTCAAATGTTTTTTTTTGTTTTCTAAATATTTGGATGTTTTTCATATTTTTGAGATGCTTTGGATGTTTTTGGGATTTTCTAAGTTTTACAAAGGTTTAGGGGTTTTCTGAGTTTAAGCGAGTTTCAACCAAGAACCTAACCTAAGGGACCTATCCTAGGGGCCTCAGGGGTTGATCATAGATTAGTCTTGCCTATGTTATACATGCAAAGACCACACAGTTCTATCGACTCAACCCATTTACAAGACAAAGATATGAACTAACAAGAGACGATAGTTAATTACAACGGACTACTAAAGGACTAACCTAGGGTGTCTTGGGGGCACATCAATGATGGCCTTGCCTACATTCAAGCTCAAAGATCATGTAGTTCGATAATGAGACATTGTTTTTTGGATTTTTTTGATGTTCGACCTTTTTAGGGATTTTGATGTTTTCTGGATGCTTTGGATTTTCGCCTTTACAATTTTCTAAATGTTTTTGGATTTTCGCTATACAGGATTTTGCAAATGTTTTGGGATTTTTTGGATAAGATTTTATGAATGTTTTTGGTGTTTTTTGATAAGATGTCACATGACCTCAAGATATACAAGAACCTAATTATGACGCATAATGAAATGCCCCTAGTGTGATATGTTAGATTACTTCAATAAAGGTAGGATAGATTGACCTTGAGAAATATGCCAAGTAGTGCTAAAGAGTTCATGATACCTTATAGTGACAAGCCATGATAAGGATGCAAATGAGGGATGAATGGTGATGCAAATAATGATAGGCCAAAAGAGCCAAAGAATAGATGGAGATGCTTTATCTATGCAAAGTTCTTGTTTGCCAGGTTTTCACCAAGGTACTTGCCCAAAGTGCCACCAAAGTGGTTTTCACTAGAGGATGATTTTTTTCTTTACTTTTTTCAATCCTTTTTCTCATTTTTTTGGATTTTGATCATTTTTTGATTTTTTTTGTATTTTTTGATTTATATCCTTCATGATTAGGCATAATTTTTTTTGAGATGCAAGTTATTGATTGGCTCCTGCAAGGGTTCACCTCTAGGGGTTGAAAGTTGGTATTCTCCTGATCCATAGCTTACTATGATGACAAAAGGACCCAACTAGTTAGGCTCAACCTTTCCTTTGTTGTCTTGATCTGGAAGGTTCTTCTGATTTAGCTTTAGGACAAAATCACCTACCTTGAATGACCGACATTTGATTCTCTTGTTATAGCTCTATTTCAGTCAATTTTTATACACTTGCAAGTGATTAAGGGTGTTAAGACAGCGTTCATCTAGGAATTATAGCTCATTCAGTTGAGACACTTTGTACTCTTCCTCAATTATCAGATTCTTTAGGGACACTCGCAATGATGGGACCTCAACCTCAATAGATAAGATGGCTTCTAATCCATAGACTAGGGAGAAAGGGGTTGCACCTGTGGGTGTGCGGATACTAGTTCGATAAGCCCAAAGAGTGGGATTTATTTGTAGATGCCAGTCATGACCAACTTCATTAAGTGTTTTCTTTAGGATTTTCAAGATAGTTTTGTCTGTTGCTTCTGCTTGGCCATTTCCTTGAGGATAGTATGGGGTAGAGAATCAGTGTTGGATATTGAATCTTTGGCACAACTCTTTCACATCTTGATTCTTGAATGGGGTTCCATTGTCAGAGATGAGGGTTTGTGGTACACCATAATGAAAAATTAGGTAATTCAAGTTAAACTTGGCTATTTTCTTCCCCATTATGTAGGTCATAGGAATTGCTTCAACCCACTTAGTAAAGTACTCAGTGGCAGTTATGATAAACTTATGGTTGTTGGATGAGGTTGGAGTGATTTTTCCTATGAGGTTGAGTCCCCACTATGAAAAAGGCCATGGTGTGATCATTGGTTGCAATTCTTGAGCTGGAGCATGAATTAGATCCCCATGCTATTGACACTGGATGCATTTCCACACATATTGATGAGCTTCTTTTTCCACAGTTGGCCAATAATACCCCCTCAACAATTTCTTAGCTAAGGTCATGCCACTAGAATGTGACCCACATATTCCATCATGCACTTCTATTAAAGCAATTAAGGCTTCCTCTTGGTTAAGACATCGTAGTAATGTCCCTTTGATGCTTCAACTGTAAAGGGTATCCCCTAGGATCACAAATCAAGATTCCTTTTTGATAAAGTTCTTTTAAAGGTTTGGGGTGATGTATGATGGAATGGTTCCTCTATTAAGGTAAGTAAAGATGTCATGGTACCATGGTGATCTAGGACCAACAATGACACAAACGAATTCAGTTTTAGGGATTTTGAAAGTTGATATGAGAATTTGTTCTACCAATAACTCACATTGAAGGATGTTGTTCGACATGCCTAGTAGTGATTCGATTGTTGCCATGGCATCTACTACTCTATTGTTCATGTGAGGAATCTACTCAAAAGTTATGTCTATAAAAATATCTTTGAGATTCTCCACCACTTTCTTGTAAGGAGTGAGATTGTCATCTTTAGTTTGATAGTCATCATTGACTTGGTTGATAACCAGCTGTGAGTCTCCATAGACTTTCTTCTCTTGTATATGCCACTGAACTGCTATCTTAAGACCTATGATGAAGGCTTCTTACTTAGCAATGTTATTGGTACATTGGAATGATAGCCTATATGATTTTGGGATGCAATCACCTTAGGTGGTGATGAAAAGAATTTTACTCATGATCCATGTTGGGTGAACGATCCATCAAAGTACATCTTCTACTGAGCTATGTGATTAATAAGGAACACTAATTTGTCAAGAAACTCATATATCAAAGGGTTCTCATCATAGATGGGTGCTTCTGCTAGCTGGTCTATGATCACTTGTCCTTTGATTACCTTGCGCTCCACATACACTATGTAAAACTCTGTCAAGATCATTACCCATTTATCCATTCATCTTGTGAGGGTTGCTTTGGATAACACATATTTTAATGGATCAATCTTTGTGATGAGCTTGATTTGGTGTGACATGTAATGCCTAAAATTTTTGTGAAGCAAAAAATACCACTAGGCATGCTTTCTCAATGGGTGAATAGTTCATCTCATAGCCTACCAAGGTTTTGTTGATGTAGTATATGGCTCTTTCTTTTCCGTTTTCATCATGTTGTGCTAAAAGAGCTCCAAATGCTGCTAATGTTGCTAAGATGTACAAGATTAGTGGCTTGTTTGGTATTGGTGACATAAGTACTGGAGGTGTTATTAGATAATCCTTGATATACTAGAAAGCTTTATCACATTTTTCATCCCATTTGTAGGCTATCCCTTTATGGAGAAGATGTGAAAAGGGATGAGTCTTGTCTGATAACTGGGCTATGAACCTTCTGATGGACTACAACCTTCCTTGTAAACCTCTCATTTGTTTCAATGTTTGTGGTGGTTCCATGTCTAGGATGGATTTTACCTTTGTTGGATCAATTTATATCCCTCTTTGTGAAACGATGAAGCCAAGAAGTTTCCCTAATGTGACCCCAAACACACAGTTTTTTGGATTTAGTTGTACCTTGTATTCTTCAAGCCTATCGAAGATAGGTCCTAGGACTTGTATGTTCTCACTTCTCTTCTTTGATTTTTCCAAAATATCATCCACATTATCTTCAACTATTTTATGGATCATGTCATGAAAGATGAAGTTCATTGCTCTTTGACAGGTAGCTCCTGCATTCTTCAACCCAAATGGCATCACGTTGCAGTAGTAGGTTCCTCATGGACAAGTAAAGGAAGTTTTATGTTGATCCTCTTTGGAAATTATGATTTTATTTTAGCCCAAAAGGCCATCCATGAGTGACAACATTTCATTCCCAGTTGTTAAATCCATAATGAGATCAATGTTGGGAAGAGGAAAATCATCCTTCAGACATGCCTTGTTCATATTTATGAAATCAATGCATATTTTGATGCCCCCAGTGGGTTTTGAGACTGGTACTAGGTTTGAAACCCACACAGGATAATCTAACGGTCAGATGAATCCAACATCAAGAAGCTTTTGTAATTCCAGTTTGACTAAGAGTGGTATATGAGGGTGCATCTTCCTTAATTTCTGCTTGACTAGTTTGGCGTCAAGATATACTGCTAAGTGATGTACAACCACTTCTAGATCAAGGCCTGACATATCTATGTATGACCATGAAAATTTAGCTCTTCTCTCTATAAGGAATATTGTGAGGTTCTTTTGTTCTTTGTCTAATAAGGATTCAACATAGAAGGTGATCTTAGGTGCTTCTTCTATTCCCACATTGACTAGAGTAGCCTTTTTTGCTAGTACTGCTGACTTCTCTACATGCATGGAACTAAGGGGGAGATTGAATCCTTCATCCTTGGATGCCTTAGAGAGGTTTTCACCATTGGATGCATCCTTTGTTTCTACCATTTTAGGACTAGAGAGTTCCACTAGGTGGTTTTCACTCAAGGATTTGCATGTTAGTTGCATTTCATTTATTTTGTGACTGAAGGATTCAATCATCTTTCCATAGTATTCCCCTATATCAAGCGATCTCAAAATTCATTTATTTTTGAATAAATCTAGAACTGGTGGTCCTTGTTGGTCCATGTCAATGAGTTGTAGGTATAGTAGGCATATTTCAGTTGGTTGGTTATTTGAGATAAAGGATGCTATGGATATCATGAAGAGGGTGTTGTTCTCAAATAGGTCAACAACATCAAGAGGAAAGTCATCTGAGGTAGTATCACATGATTTAGGTGATGCAAGGGCATCTACCAAAAACACCAATCATCTAGGGTACTCAATGAACCAAACCCATCTAAGAAGATCAAATTGAACAATCACCAAAAATTCCTTTATCTTTTCCTCAAAATCACATCATTTCACTTGAAAATCACAAGACACCATTAAACCAAATCACTATATCATCAACCCAAACCTTTATCAGAATTCAAATACAACTTATCCATCATCACCTTGACTAAATTAAAACAAAAACCTAATCAGTAACCTTTGATTTCATCCATTCATTCAACTCACCCAACTATGCACCAACACTCCACAAGAAACTCAAGGTACAAAGACATCATTGATGGAACTAAGATTCACAACCCTTACTGTCCTCATAAAAACATATGAAAACAACATCTTATGTCATAAATAAACAAAAAAAACTGCCCCATAACTCTATTTTTTCAAAACTTCAATTTCATGCATTCAAATCACCATGGTTCCACATTGTCAAATCACCAAACATGTTATGCTTCCTAAACACTATCCAAGAATTGAGACATTTCCAATATCATTTTTTTGATAAAATCAACATAAAACCATAGCATCTTAAACTTTGTTTCATCAAATGAACAAACTCATGCACCCAAGGACCTATATTCTAGTAGGTCAGCAAACCCTTGAAACGAGTGTTTCATCTTTAATAATTTTTTATCAACACAAGCCCAATACATATTTAGTGACCCATTTATTCCAATTTTAACATACCACAAAAACAATAAAACTTGTTTTGGAGAATATATGCAAACCACTAAATTGTCCACTGGCAAAACCCATTAATTAGGCCAAATTTACAAATGAAGTAGTCTTTAATCACCACCAAAATACCAAATGACCTCCAAAAGTCTTTTAACCAATCTCAAAACTCAAGATTCATCAACTTTTAGGAATGAAATAGCTCAAATTATGACTGTTCTTCAAAACCCTACTTTATGCACAAAACAAGGTTTACCCAACGAGGGTTTGTTAGAAAAGAATACTCCAAACCCTTACATGCTCTACCCCTATTTGAAACATGTGTAGATATGTCTGCATACAGTGTCTAAGCCTTCATCAATCCTTAAATGCTTCATTTTCTTCAAAACACCACTTGGAGCCCTCCATTTTCATTATTAAACTCCGTATTTTTTGAGGAATCTGCAACTAGACATTGAATTCTTGTTTCCCCTACACATTTTAACGCATAAAAAACTTAAAAAATCTAATACTAACCTACTCCACCAATTCATAGGGCCTAATTCGGTGGACTAGTCATTACAACCTTAAATGACTCTCAAAACCCCAATATTTAGAGTTTCAGACCAAGTAAGAGAAAATCAGTCCAAAAAAAAAGAAATACTCAATGGATTCCATTTAAAAGGGATTCAAATGAAAGCTACTACCCTACTCTACTTAAATCAACAAGATTTAGGGCCTTAAACCCCCATGCAAACCATACAAACTAAAGAACAATTGAAAGGAACACTAAAATTCAAAAACAAGGTACTTTTAGTGGTAATAAATCTTCAAGAATACAAATCCAATCTCTTGCTTGTCTCACAAATGATTTATATAGCTTTTACAACAGTTAAACTAACTGTCTTTTTAACTTCCACCAATTCATCCCTTCATTTTCCCACAAAGTCTCTTTAACTTCCTATTTTTTTACTTTTTATAAATTTTGCAAATTTTTCTTTTCTCATCATTTTGACCTCCTAGAAGCCTTTGAATGACTCAAATACATTAAATATGACCACTTCATCACCTTTTACAAACATTTAAATGATTTTACATTTGGAAACTCAAATTTTCAATTTTTACTTTTGAAGGAATTTGGTTAACAAGGTGCTCCTGCACCATATAACCAACCAACAAAAACTTTCCAAGTCCCTTGGAAACATATTGTTTCAACTTTACTTGTACCTACAAAACAACTTCAAATCTACCTTGGACTACTTCCTCTCTCCTTTTCTTCTCTTTTATTTGTCTTTGCATTCAACTCTATCTTCATCTTTGAGTCTTCTTGTCTTCACTTGTCATTTGACATCTCTCTTTTCTGCTTATCAGGTTCACAATCACTTTTTCTCTTTTAAAAGGACACAAGACTATCCTTTCACAACTCTCATCTTTCCACCAAATCTTTTTCTTTCAAAGGACACAAGACTGTCCTTTCTCATTTCCTTCTTCCAAGAAATCTTTCCTCTTTTCTCACAATTCATCCTTGACCTTCTCTGACCAATCATCTTTTCATATTCTCATCTACTCCCATCAGTGGAGTACTCTTTAGGCTACAAACCATCCATCTTACCCAACAACAGATCCTAGAAGATTCCTCACTCTATTTCTTTGCACCTTCTACCTAGCTTAATCTCCATTGGAGGATGGTGACCACATACCTCAACTTGTTTGCCAACACACAACACACAACTCAAAATTCTTCCTCTCTATAGCATAAATGGATCAAGTACCTGCAACCAACCAACAACTCAACAACAATAACTCAACCAATCATCAGAATCAACTAGCTCTGATACCAATTGATGCAAGGGCATCTACCAAAAACACCAATCATCTAGGGTGCTCAATGACCCAAACTCAACTAAGAAGATCAAATTGAACAATCACCAAAAAATTCTTTATCTTTTCCTCAAAATCACATCATTTCACTTGAAAATCACAAGACACCATTAAACCAAATCACCATATCATCAACCCAGACCTTTATCATAATTCAAATACAACTTATCCATCATCACCTTGACTAAATTAAAAAAAAAACCTATCAATAACCTCTAATTTCATCCATTCATTCAACTCACCCAACTATGCACCAACACTCCTCAAGAAACTCAAGATGCAAAGACATCATTGATGGAACTAAGATCCGCAACCCTTACTTTCCTCATAAAAACATCTAAAAACAACATCTTATGTCAAAAATAAACAAAACAAGCTACCCCATAACTCTGTTTTGTCAAAACTTCAATTTCATGCATTCAAATCACCATGGTTCCACATTGTCCAAGCACCAAACAACATGTTATGCTTCCTAAACACTATCTAGGCATTGAGACATTTCCAATATCATTTTTTTGACAAAATCAACATAAAACCACATCTTAAACTCTGTTTCATCATATGAACAAACTCATGCACCCAAGGACCTATATTCTATTAAGTCAGCAAACCCTTGAAACGAGTGTTTCATCTTTAATCATTTTGCATCAACACAAGCCCAATACATATTTAGTGACCCATTTCTTCCAATTTTAACATACCACAAAGAAATAACACTTGTTTTGGAGAATATATGCAAACCAATAAACTGTCCACTGGAAAAACCCATTAATTAGGCCAAATTTACAAATGAAGTAGTCTTTAATCACCACCAAAATACCAAATGACCTCAAACAGTCTTTTAACCAATCTCAAAACTCAAGATTCATCAACTTTTAGGAATGGAAAAGCTCAAATTATGATTGTTCTTCAAACCCTACTTTATGCACAAAACAAGCTTTTCCCAATGAGGGTTTGTTAGAAAAGCATACTCCAAACCTTTACATGCTCTACCCCTATTTGAAACATGTGTAAATATTCCTACATACACTATCTAAGCCTTCATCAATCCTTAAATGCTTCATTTTCTTCAAAACACCATTTGGAGCCCTCCATTCTCATTAGTAAACTTTGTATTTTCTAAGAAATCTGCAATCAAACATTGAATTCTTGTTTCCCCTACACATTTTAACACATAAAAAACTCAAAAAATCTAATTCTAACCTATTCCACCAATCTACAAGACCTAATTCAGTGGAGTAGAAATTACAACCTTAAATGACTCAAAACCCCAATATTTAGAGTTTCAGACTGAGTAAAATAAAATTAGTCTAAAACAAAAGAAATACTCAATGGATTCCCCTTAAAATGGATTAAAATGAAAGATAATACCCCACTCTACTTAAATCAACAAGATTTAGGGCCTTAAACGCCTATGTAGACTGTACAAACTAAAGAACAATTGAAAGGAACATTGAAATTCAAAAAAGGGTACTTTTATTGGTAATAAATCTTCAAGAATACAAATCTGATCTATTGCTTGCCTCACAAATGCTTTATATTGCTTTTAAAATAGTTAAACTAACTGTATTTTGAACTTCCACCGATTCATCCCTTCATTTTCCCACAAAGTCTCTTCAACTTCCTATTTTTTTGCTTTTTACAAATTTGGCAACTTTTGCAAATTTTTCTTTTCTCATCATTTTGACCTCCTAGAAACGTTTAAATGACTCAAATACATTAAATATGACCACTTCATGACCTTTTACAAATATTTACATTCTTTTACATTTGGAAACTCAAATTTTTAGTTTTTCCTTTTAAAGGCATTCAGTTAACAAGGTGCTCCTGCACCAGTAGGTGACCAAGAGGAAGCCTCAACTCATTTAGCAGCAATACCTTTGCCAATAAGTGTGACCTTACTAGTAGTAAAACCTAAGCTAATATTTTTTAGTCATTTCTCAAGAACAATGGGTTTTGGTAAACCATTGTCATTTTTTCCTAGCTTCTCATTCTTGTTATATCCCCAATTCTGCATTAGTTGTAGACCTTTGTTACCATCTTCCATGGGAAGAACATGAACCTTTGTTACTAGTAGTACAACCTAAGATAAGATTCTTTAGTCATTTCTCAAGAATGCTGGGTTCTAGTAAACCATTGTCATTTTGTCCTAGCTTCTCATTCTTGTTATATCCCCAATTCTGCATTAGAGGATTTTAGAGATATCTTTCTCATTGATGTATTCTTGATTCAAGTCTCCCCACTTGGTGAAGGTAGTAGCTGCCATCTTGATTATTTCTAGTTCCTTGGTACTAGATGTTGGTTTCTCGTGAGTTTGGGAAAAAATAGGTAACTCTCCTAAGACAAAGGTGTCTTTCAATATTTTGTAGCTTCCACAACCATCATCTTGGATCACTGCTTTGACATCGGGTATGCTTTTCACAATGGGTATATTTGATGTTGAGGTAGAGGCTAGAGATGATGGGTCAACAAATGATCTTGATGGTGTAGGTCCTTCATTGTTTTTGGGTATTTGTGGGATCTTGTAAAACTTGGCCTCAAGGTTTTTGCAATAGCAGAAAGGCTCAGGATCTCCATGGATAGTGATTTCTCTTCCCTCGAAAGGAAACTTCACACACTAATGATAGGTTGAGGCTACAACTTTCAAAGCATGGATCCAAGGTCAACCAAGTATTATGTTATATGGAAGATCAAGATCAAGTACCTGACATGTAGTTTTTGCAATAAGAGGTCCCACTTGGATTGGAAGTGCAATGATTATTTTTTATACCCTTTCTTGGTCATCATATGCTCTAATGATGGTACTCTTTGTCTTCTCAATGGTATCTTCTAAATAGCCTAGATGCTTAAGCATTTGTAGGGTACAAATGTTTAGACCAAAACCTCCATCTACCAAGACTCTTTTGACCTTGTTTTTATGAATGAAAACCTCAAGGTGTAAAGCACGGTTGTGAGATGGTTGTGATGGTAAATCTTGCTCAAAGAAGGTGATAAGATGGTTGGTGATATGCCCTACCATAGCTTGAAACTGATTGGTACCAATGTTCTCGGGAATAGATGACTCAGACAAGGATTTTTATAGTATTTCCCTATGTGCACCTGAGATAATCTCAAGAGTTCTAAGATTGATATCTGAGTAGGGGTCTATTTAATCTGATCTACAAGATTGTACTTGCTAGGATTAGATTTGGGAAAAGTAGGCTATGTCCTAGATTGAGCTAGGGCAGCTCCTTGAACGGTTATTTTTCCACATTGTGTGGTGAATCCACATTCCGTACTAGCTCCCTTGATGGTGACAATAGTGATAACACTATCGTAAGAGGAGACTAAATTGGAATAGGAATGTTGTACATTGACATAATGCTTAGATTTTCCATTTTTGTTTGCTTTTTTATGATCGGGCATAGGGGTCTTGTCTATCTTGAGATCCTGGTTTCTGGCTAGTACCTCAACTGATATGGTGTCATTATCTATGAGATTTTGGATGATATTCTTGAGTTTCATGTAGTTTGTTGTTTTATTTCCTTTGATTTTATGAAAGTCATAAAGATCACGCTCATTGTACCAGGATGGCTTCTCTTGTGGTTCCTAGTAGTTTTCAAAGTTAGGAAGTGTTATCAAATTTGACTCTACCAGTTTCTTCATGGTTGTCTTGATGGGTTTCGATAACTTTGTGTACTTTTGTTTGGGATAGTTTTTCCTGTTACCGGTTTGTCTTGGTTGTATGTTGGTGTTATTGATCTAATTGTTTTGAGGTGGTACCATTTTTTGCATAGTTGGTTGGATGTTAGCAACTTGATTGTTGTTGGGTCTAGGAGCACTGAGTATGACCTTAGTGTCTACTACACCATCATTTTTTACATTTTCGTTCTTATCCCATACATGAGGTTTCTCATTCGAACTGGTTGAATTAAGGTTTTCTTTGTAAGCTTGAGTATTTCCTTGTGAGATTAGGACTCTTTCAATGTTAGGGGCTCTCAGAACAAGCTCGTCATATGATGTGATGCGTTGCATTTTCAAGTGGAATGATAGATTTGGATCAAGGTTGGCTATGATGATTCACACTTGTTCATCAGGAAGAGGCCACTTTCTTTTAGTAGCTCTTTGTCTCCATTGTTGTAAGAAATTAGCGAAGGTTTCTCTTGGATTTTGTTTGAGAGTGTACAACTCTTCTAGGCTAACGTCCATGTCAAGATTGAAGGAGAAGTGATCAATGAATTTATCAGTGATTGCTTGAAAATTTTTGATACCAGGAGGAAAATGAGAGAACCAATCCATAGCAGTACTTGTTAAACTTTGAGGGAAGAGGCACATTAGATATGAATCATTGTAAGCCACTTCCATGCACATGATGTTGAATTCTTTGATATGGTCAATAGGAATTCCTCTCCCTCTATATTTGTCAAAATTAGGGATTTCAAAACTAGGAGGGAATGGTATCATTGCTATGTTTTGATCAAATGGGTAAGGACACAAATTTTGTGTATGAGGTTTCTTTGTCTTGCCCATGTGAAGGTCCTACATTTCTTGTGAGAGTGCTTTCAATTGTGATGCTAGATCATCTTGCAAATTGGGTGGAAGAACATATGGTGGGATGAGAGATGAATTATATGGGGTGTATGAAGGTGTGATATTTTGTGAAAGTGATGAATATGTTCCTGATGCATTTGGATTGATGTCCGTATGAGGAAAATAGGAGCCTTGTTTTTTTTTGGCATATTGTTGAGCTAGTAAGGCTTGTTTTTGAGCTTGTTGTTGTTGTTGTTCCACTAGGGCTTGTCATTGGGCCTACTATTGTTGTTGTGCTAATAAAGTTTCTTGTTGTGCGACTTGTTGTGCTACTAAGGCTACTTGCTGAGCTTGTTGGGAAATGACCGCTTGTTGTTGTTGTTGTTTTGCTAAGGCTACTTGTTGAGCTTGATGTTGTTGTTGTGCTAAGTTTCCTTGTTGAGCTTGATTTTGTTGTTGTGCTAAAGCTTCTTGTTGTGCTTGTTGTTGTTGTTGTGCTAAAGATTCTTGCTGTTGTTGATGTTCTTGTATGACTTGTTGATAAGTTTTTTGTGCTTGTTGTAAAGCTAAGGCATGTGCTTGTAATGTGGGATCAGGTGGTTTATGAGACATCTATGAAGAAATAGGGATATTGATATTTTGAGTGGATAACAAATTGTTGGTGAAAGGTGGAGTATTCCCTTGGTTTAACATTCCTTGCAATATGGTAGAATGAGGTGGAGGACTGTATGTTTGAGGTCCTAGTTGATTTGGCATAGAAAAGGGAGTTGTTGGAAAAGATGATGTAATTAAATTTTGTAATGGAATTGACACACTAGGACCTTGAGTTCACTGATTGAAAAGATTCCCTTGTCCTATGTTTTGAGGATTTCCTTATGCAAGAGATGTAAACAAAGGGTTTGTGATCAAGGTACTCCCAAGATTGATAGAATTTGTAACCAAGGGATTGATTTGAAGTGGATTGATGGGAGATGATGTTTTAATGGTACATGGAATGGATGAACCCATCAGAGGGTTTGATAAAGATGTCCCTATTTGCATTGAGGGTTGATTATGTGATATGGTATTGACATGCCTAGGTAGCTTGATGTTTTGATATTTTTGGTCTATACTACTTTGTGTGATAGTAAGAATACTCGTGGTACTCATGGGTGTGGATGAAGAAGGGTTTCCATGAAATGTTGAAGTGGTGGTGGAATAGTGAAGTTCAAGAAGAGTGTGTAGCTATTTTGGATCCTCAGGAATGGGAGGAGCACCAAATGTAGGTGTCCAAATGGTGGTGGGAGGTGGAGGATTAGTTTCAAGAGTACCCACAAGTGTATTACTTTCAAATGGTAAGGTGTGACCAAAATCTTTAGCAAAGCTGGTTGCAAGACTAGGTATGCATGTTTGACTTAGCCCTTATGATGGAGTGGTGAAATCATGTGTTAAACTTTGTGCTACAAATGTCAGGGAGATAGGAGCTACACTTTCAAAATGTTGATTTTCTAAAAGTTCTTCTCTAGTGACCTCAAATGGGTTGTTCGTGATGTCTTCAATTTTGTATGGTCCTGAAGGAGATGATGGTTGTTGCGATGGTGTAACATGAATTCTAGGATCAAATTCTAAAGGATTTGGATCACTTGCGGTAAATGTAACTTTTTATTTTTCCATGATTCTCTTGTGTTGTGATCTCGTCTTTACCCTAAATTTGGCGTTATCTATGGGAGAGTTGTGTTGAGTTTTGTAATGTTTGAACTCTCAAGTTGACTCAAACCTAGGTAAAAGGGACGCTCTAAGTCTTTTGGGAGAAATGATGATAATGTGGGATGAAAAGATGGGTGATGTGGAAAGTGATCTTTGCAAGTGTTTTGGGACAACACTTTTGACTTGAGTTTGATGTTTTGATGTCAGAATAAAGGATGCTAATGAACTTAAAAATCTTTAGGGTAGATTTGTGACCTTCAAGATAAGCTAGTTCAAAGATGATAACTATCTCAACTAAGTGCATGGAAAAGGATACATTTCACATAAAAAGTAGCTAAGGTAGCAAGTTGGTTTGATGTTTAAGTCCCTAAGTGTTGGTGTATTTGAAATTTTGCAAATATAGATGAGGCGAAGGATGAAATTTGGTGAAGGGGTGAGTGAAATGTTGGACCCAATGTTGACCTAAAGTGAACCTTTTGTTTTGACAAGACCAAGGTAGTGAGAATTATGCTAGACCGCTACAATGTTCAAATCCTAGAAAATGAGAGGACGAAGGGGAATGTTGAAACCTGTTTGGGCTCTCCTAGCCCGGGCATAAAAGTTTCTCAACAAAGTGTAATGGTTGTGGTAAAATATGGATGCCCACTTTTGACTATACTTTGTTCTACATTTCCTATGTTTGAAGGGGAATGCTGATGATTTTCCTCTACGAATTTTGACTGTTTGATGAATCATTTAGAGGAGTTAGGTATCATGAAAAAGACCAAGATTTTGACTCCAAAATAATGCAAACAATTCTGGACTACACCTTGAAGCGTGTCTATAGAATTTTGCTACCAATTTTGTTTTTGTTTTTGTGAACTACTCGAAGGTGTTTCTTAAGAGCTTTTGGAGTGAGATGCCTAAGTCTAAAATGACGACATGTAGACTTTGGCTTAGGAATCCTGATTTTTCATGAAATCATGTTCCTCTTCTTCGTCTAGAATGGTTGTGTGTTTCTCCACTGTGAGTTTATTTCCTTGTTTTCAAAAGTAAAGCTTCTCAAATTGCTAATGAGATCTGTTTGTTCACCATTTATGATTTCAAAGTTGGGCTGAATTATAGCACCTAGAAGATCAGGTTATTCAACGAGAGAAATCGGTCTCCAAATAGTCATGTGGGGTTCATTTGTCAATTTATCTTTGCTTAGGTGAATTGATTTTACCACAAACACTTGTCTTTGATTATGTTTCCAAACTAGATGTTTATGTCAAAAACATCATAAATTTCACAATGTCTATTTCATGAAAATCATGAGGTTAAAGTCATAATTTCCTATGTTGTCTTTGGTAAATATGGGTTTGAGATTAATGTCAAGATATTTAGAAATCGCTAAGGATAAATCCTTAGGACAAGCAGTAATATCAAGGCTAACTCAAAAAGTCCATATTTGAGCCAAAGTGTTTGAAATTTGGATAGTGAATGTTTGTTTTTGGATCATTTTAAAATCAAGCAAAGTGTTAAACTGACTCACAAGCATTACAACCCTAGGTTAGAAATGGCTATATTTGTTGTATTCCCACTTGGATTTCTCCAGCTACGCTTATTCAAAGTGGATGATTAGAAGCTTGACCACACTAGCTTCCCTCCACAACACTCACTTCGATGGGTCATCCAAGCTTCAAGTTCTCATGAATCTCCCATGACAAAATTTTAATCTCTACTAAGAACCACAAATATGTGGGACAACTACGAAGGTCTAACCTCTTGACATCAACAAATATTAGGGATTTTTGGCTACTACACAAAGGTTCATAATAAGGGCATCTGGTTCAGAGGAAACTATGATAAACTCCCTCAAGAGGTCTCTGAACCCTTAGAACAAGGGATTTACGCATCATAAAGATACTGGGGAAGAGCTATAATGCATAACTCAGTTGATTGCAAACTTTCCTTGCAACCACAAATTTATATAGCGGTTTAGAAGAGCCTAGCTTATGCTCATTACCACTTGGGTCATTCCCTTGGGGTGAGTACTTTTTCCCACCAAGGCAGGCCCTCTAAAGGTGAATAATAGCGAGTAAGTACATTCGTAGTTCGATCATCTTTGCTTGCATGCACAAAGAGAGAACACATGCTATGCCTTTTCTCACACTAGCATGGTTGTTCAATTTTAAACCCAATTGAAAGATGTGGGTGATTTTGCAACGTGTTAGAGAATTTTTTTGTTTCTCAAGATCACCAAACGACATGAGAGAATTGCATACGCATTCACTAGCAAAGCTGAAAACCACAAAACAAAATGTTCAAAAAGTTGTCAATTTTATCCTTCAAAGCAATAATGAGTTCATTTTATGCACCAATTGAAAGATGAGTTTTCCTTGTTCAATTTTAAGCCCAATTGAAAGATGTGATGTGAGGGTTCAATTTTAAGCCCATCTTTGAATGTTCATTTTAAACCCAATTGAAAACTAGTGCGCTGCCTAAAAATGAAAGTAAAAAAGTAAAAAAGTGGGTTATAATTGCCCCAAAGCATTGAACGCTTGTTGCAATTATAGAATGTTAAGATAGAAGATAAGCTCTTCAATTTCAGTCCATGCCTTTAAACCCTGTTAGTCTAACAATGAAAAAACAGTCAGGCATCCATCAGTGATCAAATAATCCAAAGAAATTTAAGTCACATGTTGAAAAAAAATTGTAGAGTTTCTTACCCTAGTTGAGCATCATTGCACACGATGGCATCACAATTTGAAATTTGGGCGTCACTCTGGTGAATTTCAGCGTCACTCTGTGGTAAAACCAATGAGCATGATTGCATCACTATTTTGATGGACATTGTTGAAAACGAATGTGTTGTTTAAAATTAGTGTCGGTCTAGTGAAAATGAGTGTCGTCATTTGCATTCCACAATAGTTTAAATTTAAATGTGTCGCTATATTTAAATCGGTGTCAGCCAATTAAATACACGTCATTGTATCAAATTGCTTGGGCATCGCTATATGGCAACACTATTGAAATAACGTCGATGTTTGTCGTTTGGGTGTCACTGTAACCTGTAAAACAACATGAACATGGATTTGAAGCTAAAAAACAACTAAATGATTGATTTTCCCTCCTTCTAGCACCAGAATGTCGATGCAAGGATACTGGTATGGGCCAAATTACACTTGATCCATGAAGAATCGAAGCATAACGAAGCCACCAATACTCAAATATCAACAAGATCGATCAAACAAGATTAAAATTAAACATTTCATCAAAACCTAACATACTAAAATTGTGAAAGCTATCAAAACATCTATTCTAATCCATTCAAAATTTATCTTGTTGTGGAATTGGTGTTGTGTTGATGTGGACTAACAACCCTTTCCCAATCCAGTGATAGTGAGATTTTCTCAGTCAATTCTATGGAAGAGAATCGATGAAACTGTGGTGTTTGATGTTTAAAAACCTAAATAATGCTAAAATGAACATGATGCAAGCTAAGTTGCCATGTTTTTATGCTACAAATGATCTAATTATGCAATTACTAAGCTAATCTAAGTGAAAATGATGCTAAAAGATGAAAACCCTAATTTATTTACAAACTAAGATGGATGCATGGAAGCCATTAATGAAAGCTTGAAGCTAATATGCAATGAAAATGAACTAAAACAAGCTAAAAAAGTGAGTAAAAGATAAGCAAGTATGTGAGTAAATTCAACAGCATAAGTTTGCAATAAAAGATGGATCCATTTGTCTCCAAATAGTGATCTATTTACAGGAGAGCAAATGAGGAATGGATGGTTGAGATAAAAAAGCTTAATCAATGGTTCATGATGAAGGAGATGAGAGGCATGGATCATGGATTCTCATCAACGGATGAGAATGCATGATTAAAGTTAATCAAAGGGTCACACTTGCCTCAAAAAAAGACACTTTTTACCTGCTCGCACAAGTCAAAGGTAACTTGCGAAAGAGGTTAAAGAGTTAACTTGCATTTGAAGCTAAGTGAGTTTATCGGAGGAGAGGGAATATCCTTTAGGGTGAGGAAAAAGGTTAATTGTGCAAGAAAGGATAAAGAATATTCCATGGGAATATTCTTTTTTATTAGAAGAAAATTAGTTTAATTGCTAATTAAACAAGGTTTAATTTATGCAATTAGGGAATTAGAAGAATTAAAAGATATTTATTAAATTGGATGATTTAATAAATAGGGGAGGGGTGATGAAATGATATTTAATTAAATAACTTAGGGTTATTTAATTAAATAAGATGACTTAGGGGATTAAATTAAATATTTTGATTTATTTAATTTAATGAGATGAAGTGTTAGTGCGGAAAGAGATGAATTAACCTAATTTAATTAATTAGGACAAATGGACAAAATGATGTAATGAATTAATTAGCTAGGCTAATTAAATCAATTAAGCGAAAAGAGGATGGATCAAAAGGAAATGACGTTAATAAATCTGTTTTGAGTGTATGACATTGATTAGGACATTTTTCAGTGTCTACAAGAACAATGCTAAAGAAATGGATGCAATTCTTTGTGGGTTGTCAAGTTTCATATTTTTCAAGGTCATGCATTGCCAAAGTGCACAAGAAGTATGGAACAAGATAAAAAGGATGTATGAAGAAAGTGATGTTGAAGTGCAATCATTGACTAAGAGATGTCATAGTAAATCTGAAAATCTTGAGACAAGTGAAGATTAGAAATATGCAAGTTGGTTCTCAAGTAAAGCTGCAACAAGAGGTAATGGGGAAGAAACATATACCTCTAGATCACAAGAGTCTAGTGAAGAGCAAGTTGATTCCCTCAAAAGATCAAGAAATGGCTTCAAGAAACATAGAGGTAATCACAATCATTTTGTTTCTAAATGTTTTTATGATCAAGTAAATGATTCTGATAAGGAAAAGGACAATAAAAATAATCTGCACACAAGAAGAGAAAGTGGGTCATTTGATGTAGATGGTAGATCAAATGATGAACATGGAAGTTTCTATGGGATTGACCCATTTCCAAATACCTCTGATGAAGAGTTTGAGAGGTCTGGTAAAGAAGAAGGAGTAGACTTAGAAGGTGAACTCATCAATCCTCTTGATGAGATTAAAACATTGGAGAAGGAGAATCAAGAACAAAAGTATCATGCACAAGAAGAGATTGATAAGCTAACCAAAAGTCTTGAAGAATTTAATAAAATGGTGATCAACTTGAAGAATGAAGTGGAAGAAGAAAGAGGAGCAAAAGATGTAGTTAAATCTAAACTA
Organism: Sequoia sempervirens; assembly: GCA_007258455.2. Classification (NCBI taxonomy): domain Eukaryota; kingdom Viridiplantae; phylum Streptophyta; class Pinopsida; order Cupressales; family Cupressaceae; genus Sequoia; species Sequoia sempervirens. Next base: position 367 of record VDFB02390938.1, on the reverse strand, counting down.
TAGTCTAAGTCTGATGAGTGCATGAAGCTAGAAGCAGGGATAGTTGCTTTGAGAACAGATTTGGAGAAAGCCAAGGAGCATATTGATAAAGGCCTAAAGTGTAAGGGTGGTTCTGAGATACTTGATGAATTGGTTAGATCACAAAAGCCATCAAAACCTAAAGAGAAGGTTGGCCTTGTATTTGAGAAAGGAATGAGTTCCTCCACTAGTACTTCTACAAACTTATATGACAGATTTAGAGCAGAAGAGAGTAGCTACATAGAGAAAGAGGAAGCCTGCACAAGTTGCTCCAGAGAAAGTACCTCTGGAAATGGAAGATTAGGAAAAGGAATTGTTGGAGTGAAGAAAGAAAAATAAGAAAAGAATC